>JAJMRT010000077.1:0-34799 GCA_030558065.1 Geotrichum phurueaensis
GTAATATATAAAAAACAACAAAAAAAAAAAAAAAAAAAAAAAAAAAAAAAAAAAAAAAAAAAAAAGGGTAAAAATAAAAGCTTGAAGGTTCGAATCTTGACCTGTCCAGTTCTAACTTCTAACACTAATAAACCTTCGTGACCTGATACATTCTATTTTCTCAAAATAAATTCACACATGAGACGAGCACAACCACTGTCCAGTATGCCGTCACGGCTACTGTGTGCTTTAGTATTTTTTATACTAGTCTCGAGTGTTGCTGCCACCGCGTCAGTTGAAACCCTCGTCCCTCATTTAATTTGCGAAGACGTCAGAGAAGCCGTGGACAAATGCCAGTTTGTCAAGGACTACTGTCAAGAAGACCGGATAGGGTACATCGACTACCTTGAACTTTACTACTGCAGTGTATCACCGGTAGTATCCGGACTCACACTTACGGGTGTCATTTTCTGGCTGGGCGTCCTGTTTATGACAATTGGCGTGGCGGCCTCAGACTACCTATGCCCTAATCTTAACACCATATCGAAAATGCTAGGACTCTCCGAATCCCTGGCGGGTGTCACATTCTTGGCCCTTGGAAATGGTTCACCGGACGTATTTTCGACATACGCCGCCATGAAAATTGGCTCCGGTTCGCTGGCTATCGGTGAGCTTATTGGAGCTGCCTCCTTCATCACTGCAGTTGTCACAGGTTCAATGGCAATTATTAGGCCGTTCAAAGTTGCGAAAAAGTCATTTCTCCGTGACGTGGTGTTTTTCACCGTAGCTGTGGCTTTTTCCATGTATTTTATATCTGATGGCGTTCTAACATCCTTAGAGTGCGCTATCATGTTGCTGATCTACTTTCTGTATGTAGTTTTTGTTGTAGGTTGGCACTGGTACAATTCGCGGAAACGCCATCTATACCTGGTGGAAACTAGAGCCCGTGATCTCTACACTGAGCTTGGTCACGAAGCCAACATTGAAGCTGATGAAGAAATTACGGACAACCCTTCGCTATTAACACAAGGCTTGAATTTTGCTGGTTTCAATTCGCCTACATTTTCACCTGTCAACGACAGTAGCGAAATCCCAAATTCTAATGATCCGTCATTAACACTTGTGCCTGTATGGCAAGACCAGTCAGATGAACAACAAGAAGAGGTCTACAACGAGCTGACACGCATCATGAGACTGCGGAGAACTACGCATCAGTTTCCAGATACCTTAAAAATCAATTCCACGTCTCAATCATCAGGGGTCACAGCCGGAAGACCCATTCGCCCTTCTCTTTTTGGTGCTATGGAATTTAGAAATGTTTTACAAAATCTGCAAAACTCTCAGACCAATAACACTTTAAACATTCCTTTGCAATCTACAAGCAATCCTAGTCTTGAAGAGCAGCCGTCCGGTTATAGAGACGAGATAGTTCTTCCTTCCTCAACGACACAGGTTCCACAACTGATTGTAACGGGCCCTCAAGCTCCCGAAGAGGAAGACTCTTTCGAGTATAGTCCGACCGAGTATGAGCGAGCAGTGTCCCCCGGGCTTGAAAGATATTCAGATAACCCAGCTTCACATTTTATTTCCGAAAGCAGCGGCTTGTATTATCCCCCCAACACTGGTCACTATCTAGTTAACTTCCCAGGCAGAAACGGTTGGAAGGTAGTAGAGGAAAAGTTCAGTATAGTTTTTGCTGGCTGGGGAGACATTATTGTTACCCTATGTCCAACTCTTTCCGGGCTACACCAAAAGTCTTGGGTCAATTGGGTCATGTGCATTTTGACAGCACCGGCTATTTTCTTGCTTACCGTTACAGTGCCTGTTATCGAAGCTGATGCTATAGAAAAAGAAGAACTTGACACACAAAATGGTGCTCCAGATGACCCATTTCTAGCTCCTGTGAAGGCAAGAGTATATATCCCTCTTGTGAGATGGCTAGTTGTTCTACAGGCTATTTTAGGTCCTTTTTTTGTGGCCTGGAGTGGCTTTGGAGACAGTGATGTTTCTTTTGTGGTCTTAATTGTTTACTCGTCTACTGTTTCTATAGTGCTATTGCTGCTCATCTTTTTTTTGATTCCTGAGTCAACAAGGGCACCTTATTTTATGCAGACCATTTCGTTTGCTGGTTTCATTTTTGCCATCTCATGGGTCTCTATTGTAGCAAACGAAGTGGTAGGTATTCTGAAAGCGCTCGGAGTGATCTTCCACATTTCGGACGCGGTCCTTGGACTAACTGTGTTTGCTGTTGGTAACTCACTCGGCGATTTGGTGGCAAATATGACTGTGGCAAAGATGGGCTTTCCGATGATGGCGCTGTCAGCATGTTTCGGCGGTCCGATGCTCAATATTCTTGTTGGTGTCAGTGTCTCCGGCCTCGTTGTGATGCCTGACTCATCTGGATACCAGGTAGAATTGTCACACACGCTTGTGATTTCAGGAATCACGCTGCTGTTAACACTGGTTTTTTTGCTAGTATCAGTTCCGCTAAATAAGTGGCGCCTGTCTCGCACGCTAGGTACTATTACGGTCCTGTTCTGGATCGTAGCGACAACAGTCAACGTCATTCTAGAAATTGCAGTTTTGAAATAAATAATATGGATTTTTTTGTTTTTATGCTACGAAAGTTGCCAATTGATTCCCTTTATCTTGTATTTTTGCGGTTTTTGTACTCCGGCGCTATTCTTACATCTTCAAAGTCCCGAAGGGTCCGTAATGATAAGTCCTGTTACCAGGCTGATTGCTGTTGAAAAAACAGTAGCACCCTAACCCATGTGGTTTTAAGGGCATGGGTTTTCTCAAGTCTTTTTTCTGTCCTTCTCTGGGCGGTGTCCCAATTCGGACATAAAAAAAAATCGAAAAAAAAAAAAAAAAGAAAAAAAATCTGAAAATTTTTCTTCTCTTTTCCTCTTCTTTTCTTTTCTTCTTTAAAGCTTCTTTCCTCAAATTTTCTGAACTTCGCTTCTCAACGCAACCTTCAGTTCTGTTTTTTTTATTCAACAATCTTTGTTAATAAAAAAAATCAACATATCATATCAAAAAAGCACAAAAAAATCGAAAAATTTTCTGAAAAAAGCCCAAAAAAACTGTAAAATCTTTCAAAAATCACATATATAACCCTTTATATCACAATATAGATCATCAAAAGATTTAAATATTCTGATATATTCATTCGACATTTACACACATCAACGTATATTTGCCGAATTATTTTTCCCATTCTCTAAAGAATCGCCTTTGATCTTTTAATTAACATCACCGACAACTTTATCAACATGTCTGCTGACGCTTCTGTTTCCGCCGCCGAGAAGGCCCTCGAAGAACTCTCCCTCAACAAGACTGAGGAGACCACTGAAACCCCTGCTGCTCCCGCTGCTGAGACCACTGAGGCTGCTGAGCCCGCTGCCGCTACCGGTGAGTCCTCTAGTGAGATTGCCTCTAACGCTTCTCTTTACGTTGGTGAGCTCGACCCCTCTGTCTCTGAGGCTATGCTTTTTGAGATCTTCAACCAGATTGGCCCCGTTGCTTCCATCCGCGTCTGCCGTGATGTCCTTACCAAGAGATCTCTTGGTTACGCTTACATCAACTACCACAACATTGCTGATGGTGAGCGTGCTCTTGCTGAGCTTAACTACACCCCCATCAAGGGCCGTCCCTGCCGCATTATGTGGTCCCAGCGTGATCCTTCTTTGCGTCGCACTGGTGCTGGCAACATTTTCATTAAGAACCTTGATCCTGCCATTGACAACAAGGATCTCCACGACACTTTCTCTACCTTCGGTAAGATTCTTTCTTGCAAGATTGCTACTGACGACTTTGGTGTCTCCAAGGGCTACGGTTTCGTCCATTTCGAGACCCCCGCTGCTGCTGAGAGCGCCATTAAGAACGTTAACGGTATGCTTTTGAACGACCGCAAGGTTTACGTTGGTATTCACATTGCCAAGCAGGACCGTCAGTCCAAGTCTGAGGAGTTCAACAACACCTACACTAACGTTTACGTTAAGAACGTTGATGCCTCTGTTACTGATGAAGAGTTTGAGGAGCTTTTCAAGAAGCACGGTGTTATCACCTCTGCCACCCTCGCCAAGGATGCTGAGGGTGTTTCCCGTGGTTTTGGTTTCGTTAACTTTGAGGACCACGCTTCTGCCATTGCCGCTGTTGAGGCTCTTGATGGTACTGACCTCAATGGCAAGAAGCTTTACGTTGGCCGTGCTCAGAAGAAGTACGAGCGCGAGGAGGAGCTCAAGAAGCAGCACGAGGCTGCTAGAATTGAAAAGTCCAACAAGTACGTTGGTGTCAACCTTTACATCAAGAACCTTGATGACACCATTGATGATGAGAAGCTCCGTGAGGTCTTTGCTCCCCATGGTACTATCACCTCTGCCAAGGTTATGACTGACGACCACGGCAAGTCTAAGGGCTTTGGTTTTGTCTGCTTCTCTACCCCCGAGGAGGCCACCAAGGCTGTTGCTGAGATGAACCAGTACATGCTCGCTGGCAAGCCTTTGTACGTTGCTCTTGCTCAGCGCAAGGACGTCAGACGCAACCAGCTCATGCAGCAGATCCAAGCCAAGAACCAGATCCGTTTGCAGCAGCAGGCCGCTGCCGCTGGCATCCCTGGCCAGTACTTGCCTAACCCTATGTTCTACGGTCCTGGCCAGCAGCCCGGTTTTATCCAGCCTGTTCACGGTCGCCCCTACCCCGGTGGCAACCCCCAGGTTATGATGCACCCTCCTCGCCAGCAGGTCATCCCCCCTCCCCAGGGTCAGTGGGCTCCCCGTGGCGCTGCCGGTCAGCCTATCATTCCCGGCTACAACATGGGTCCTGTCTACAACAACTTCCCCGGTGGTGTCCAGGGTGGTCGTCCCCAGGGTCGCCCCTACAACAACGGTTTCCCCGGTGGTAACCGTGGTGGTCGCCGTGGTCCTAACGGCCCTAACGGTGGTCAGCCTGGCCGTGAGGAGCCTCCTCTCTCTGTTGTTGTCAACAACGCCCCCGAAGAGGCTCGCAAGCAGATTGTTGGTGAGTACATCTTCCCCAAGGTCCTTGAGAACCCTAACGTCCAGGACCCTGCTCTTGCTTCCAAGATCACCGGTATGCTCCTTGACATGAACATCAACGAGCTCGTTGCTCTTACCGATGACGATGCTTCTTTCAACGCCAGCGTTGATGCCGCCGTTGTTGCTTACAACGAGTACCTTGAGTCTAAGGGTGGTGAGGGCGCTGCTGCTCCTGCTACTGAGGAGGCTGCCGCTGCCCCTGCTCCTTCCACTGAGGCTTAAGTGTAATGTTATATCCCCTCATGCTCTTTTTTCCTCTCCCCTTTTGTGTGTGTGTGTTTTTTTTTTATTTTTGTTTTTTTTTCTAAAGGTATTTTTTTATTTTTATTTTAGTGTTGTGCTCATAGTACCTATTATCATGATGTATCAAAAAAGTTGTTTTCTAGTGTTTGTCTGAAAAACAAAAAAAATAAAAATGGCAAACAAATTTTTCAAGTCCAAAAATCAAGTTAGTGATAGTGTAATATAGTGTAATAAAAACTAGATTAAGTATTAAAAAAAAAAAAAAAAAGGCTATGTTACGCTCTGAGTAGCAATATAGTGCAGTTAGAGGCAAGCCAGTACATCTAAGAAGTTCTATATAAGGATTTTTTTTTTTTTTTTTTTTTTTGGGCACTGTTACACAAGAACAGCGGTAGCTTTATCTTTTGATACCAAGGCGCGCTTCAATAGCAAGGGCGCGCTGCTCGCGCTCAAACTTTCTGCGCTCTTCTGGCGTCATTTCAAGGAGGTTAGTCTTGCCAGACGTTGACACGGCGATGGAGCTAGAGAGCACCTTGCGGCCGGTTGAGGTTATGGGGAAATTGCGATCAATGCGATGCTGCGCGCGCACCTCCTCCTGGCGCTCCATCTCCTGGATGCGCTCGGCGTGGTCCTGCGCTTTCTCGGCGCTCTCGCGCTGCGCCCGCGCCTTGATATCGTCGTTCGTCAGAGCCCGGCCAACATGTGCATCGGCGTCCCAGCTGCCCCAGGCGTGGGGGCCCTCGCCCATCGCCGAGCGCAGCAGCTGAAAAGCGTCGCGCATAGCGCGGTCCCCTGCCACTTGATAGGGCGTCTTTCCCGCCGCGTTCGTCACGGCAGGACTGGCCTTGAGCGTTTTGAGAAAAGTTTGAATCATGTTATGTGCACCTTTGGAAGCAGCATAGTGCAATAATGTTGGCGTGTTTGAGTACTGTGCCGCGGGGACTAATTGGAAATCGTTTACATTGATCTTATTCTTTTTGATGTATGCGATAAACAATGCAATTTTTGACTTTTTGATTAATGACGTGAGCTCTTTAGTGTGAACCTCATTGGGGTCCTGTTGCTGCTTAGCGTTGGGCACATGTGTAGTCGCGGATTGGGGCCGCGACACAGACTCCTTCTTTTTGACAATCTTGGGCTTAGTCTGGACTTTAACATGCGAAAGTTCTGCCCATACGCGCTTGATTTCAGACGCAGTTGCGCGCTTCGTTGTAAAAGGAACCGACTTAATTCTAGGATCCTTGCCTGAGATGGGCGCGTTCGGGTAATTCACAAGAATGCTCTTGTTGGTGGGTCCGTTAGCTCTAATGTAAATGGATGAGACGTTATCAAGGTGACCGCGCCATTCGTCCAAGAGTTCGCGAATCTCCTTTTCCAGCGCGGCTTCATTTGCACGACGCAAGGAAGATCCCGCTGAGTTAGCCTTTCCGCGCTGGCTGTCCGATGTGCTTTGGGCACCACCCTGCTTGCGACGCGTTGTATATCTGTGAAAGGTCTTGCTGACCACAACTTCAATATCGGCAAATGGGTTTGATAAGTTTGGCTTCTGCTTAGCAAGTCTCTTATGCTTAATAATACCACCAGAGAAGTGGCCACCGCCGAGCATGAAAATAGCAGAAGTTCCGTTGGGGTCAACACTTTCAAGAGCAGCCAGATTGTTTTTGTACTCCTCCTCAGGCGACTTGTAACCATTAGAAACATACTTTGAGTCAAAAATGTTTTTGTAAATGGCATAGACTTTGTCATCCTCAAGATCCTTTGAGTTGTACATGAAAAATGGCGTGTGATTCAGTGTAACAGGCTCATCTGAGCCATTATCGTCGCTTTTGTCGGCCAGATCAGTCTTGTTTAAAAGCGCCACCAACTTGTGCTCTGAACCCTCTTCCTGCTTGTCCTCAGCATCGCTTTCGTCAGATTGATCACTGTCTGATCCCGAAATGCTTTCATCGTCCATATCGCCAATTGCTTTTTCAAATTCTTGCTCACTGAAGGGGGCAAGATTATGCAGTTTCCGTTTGATGTTGTACCGGTGATAGTCCTTCTTGTAGTGCATCTGAAGGTAATTCGCTTCATCCGTCTCAGGAATAATTCCACAGTATGAGCATACTTTTCCATTTGTATCAACTGTTTCCTGTTTCTGATCCGGCTGTTCTTCCTGTTGTACCTGCAGAGAAAGCTCTTCATCGTCTTTGGGTGAATTAAACGTGAACGGCGTAATAGAGTTCCGCAGCTTCTCTACCAGGTCGAACACGTAGAGGTTTGGATCGGGCACTGAAATTTGATTCGACATGACTGAAAATAGTATTAAGGGTAATTTTAAATGCGTGAAACGTATCTATAGAGGTTGTGAAAAAGTGGCAACCGAATATGAATTGATCTATTTCAAAAAGTGAAAAATGTTTTTCTTGCTTGAAAATCGGAGCCAACTGGAATATTCGATCCTTATATGATAGCCAGCTTGATATGAGTCACGTGAATTTTGTCAAAGTTTGCAAGCATTTCATGTGGCAAAGCACAGTCATAGTGATGTTTCTAAATGAGCCTTAGAAGGTGTATCTCTGTTTAATTAAGAATTATAATCTGAAATTTTTGTAAATAAATATTTGAAATAGATCTATGATGTGTAATCAGTAGTTGAAACCGTCGTAGGCTCTAGCGTAGACCTGGTGAATATGAACGAGATAGGGCTGCCCTTTTGTATTAATTGATCCAAGATGGCATCACCTGTGCAAAGGCTATTTTCGGCTTCTTCTCTATTATCATCGTCTTCCTGGTCGGAATTATTAGCGCGGGCCCTGAGAGTATCTGGATCTATGTGCCTGTATTCGTACAATCCCTTCATTCTGTGCTTGTTCTGAAGGCGTTTAGGGATGGGAACATTGCCCTCGGCCACATTCCTGGCAGTGACCCAACCGCCCAATCCCTCTGTATTGTCATCGTCGTCTTTTTCCTCAGAATCTTCAATGATGTCAAAATCTGCAGCAGCCACACTCCCAGTCCTGCTAGCTGTTGCATCGTTACAAGCAGTTACTTGACTAGAATTTGTCTCTAGACAAGAGCAGCCCAATAAATCGTGCGTGTTAGACTTTGTTTCAGTGTTAATTGAAAATAAGTCTTGTAACTCAGCCATTGAAAAAGTATTGCTGCTGCTACTACCTGCTGGCTTCATGTCTCTGGTAACAGATAGCAGTTTCCTAGCTCCAGGTGATACTGGCTTATCCTCTACGGAGTTAGAAGCAGCTCCTCCATCCATAAAAGTGTCAGCAAGGCCCTGTTTAGTGATTTGGCGCTGGTAAATCTTCTCATCCATTGTACCGGTAGTAAGAAGTCTATATATGTGGACAGGTCTTTTCTGACCATCGCGATGCACTCTCGCCATGGCTTGGAGATCAATTGAAGGATTCCAGTCAGTATCAAACAAGAATAGTCTAGAAGCACCGATAAGATTAAGACCAGTGCCACCTGATTTGGCAGACAGTAGAAACGCAAATCCTTTGCTTTTGTGGCAGTTGTTGAAGGTATCAACGAGGGTTTGGCGCCGGAGAGCTGCAGTACTACCATCTAATCTGAAAAGCGGAACGTTTAAATCATTCAACTTGTCTTCAATGATATCCAGCGTTTTAGTGTAACCAGAGACAATGACAACTTTTTCATCAGTATCTTTAAAAAGTTTTATTAAGAAGTCTTCGAGAACACGCATTTTACCACTACCCATTGTGAGAGTGGCTGGTATTGGCAACTTTGAACTGTCAAATTCGGTATCTCTTAGTAGTGCTGGTGAGTTACACAACTTTTTGAGCATGGTAATGGCCTTGAGATGCTCAGCAGTATCAGCCGACCCTAAGCAAGACCGAATCATATTTGATTCCAAAAGATTCCTGTAAATCTTAGTCTGCTGAGGAAGCGGATTGCAGAATAAAACGGTGTCAGTCTTGGGTGGCAGATATTTTTCGAGTGTAGCAGCTGTTCTTCGGAGAGTGAACAACCTAGTGAGTTTAGACAGTTCTTCAGAGCGCAACTTGCCTTTTTCAATATCTTTTTTCATTGCTTCTGGCTGACGTGATTTGATGATGGGAAGCTCAAACTCTCGCTTAAAAGTAGTGTAGGTGCCAAGAATCCCAGGGTTTAAAAAGTTAACCATGGTAAAGAACTCACCCAAATCATTCTGGATAGGCGTGCCAGACAAAATAATACGCTTCTCGGTATTGAGACTTAGAATTGCTTGAGCTGACTTGTTTGCTGCAGTCTTCAATCTATGGCCTTCATCGCAAACAATTATATCAATTGAAGCTTTTTTGAGCTCAGCCGAGATAGATCTTACTTTCTCATAGCCAACAATCATCACTTGATAGCAACGCCCAGCAACAAAATCATTTAGATTACTCTTGTTGTTTGCAAGCGTGAAAACACCAATCCTCTCGTTTCCAAGCCATTTTCTAAACTCCTTTTTCCAGTTGGCAATTAATGTAACTGGACATACGATCAAAGCCCGCTTAATCACAGGTGACTCGTTGACGTAGGGGGTTTGTTTCAGCAAAGTCCAAATGAGAGTAATTGTCATGAGCGTCTTTCCTAAACCCATCTCGTCTGCCAAAATTGCGCCTTTTCCTTGATAGTCACGCATTCCCATAGCACATTCGTACAAAAATTGAACACCCTCTTTTTGATGAGGTCTTAAATGCTTTGAAATTAAAGGATCTATCACCACGTCAACAATTTCTTTTTTTGTCTTGGGACGCGTAAGTACGATAGCACCTTCCGCGCTAGGATCGTGTCGAGGGGTTTTCACTTTGGTAGTACGGCTTAGGGCTCCAGAAATAGAACCGATAGATCCAGACCTCACTGGAGCTTGATAGATTGTCATATTCTTAACCGGAGCTGCTATAGGGCATTCGTTGGGTCCATTTTTCAAAAAAGCTGTTCCTGACAAGTAAACGGATTTATCAATAGGTGGCCCGAGCTCGATTTCGTAAAATCCTATCTTGATCATTTCGCCTTCTTCAAACGTGCTGTTGTTCAGCCGTCCTTTGGTGATCGATTTACCCTGGCTATTTTCTAGCGTGGCTTGTTTCGTAGATGTTGAGATTATAATAGTACCATCACCATCCCAAATTTTATGCTTTTTGTTGGAGCACTTTCGGTAAAGTGCCTCAAAATAAATATCAGAACCGTTGGACAAAAAAGATTTTTTCTCTGTCTGGATCGGAGCTCTGGCAGTCGCTAGCAGGCTACTATCGGTTTTTCTGATAACCGGTCTGAAGTTCTGACCTGGGGTAAGAACAGGCTTTCTTACAACAGCTATCGCAGGGTTAGCCGGAACATCCGTCTTTCCAACCTTGATTTTCTTGAACACAGGCTCCGCCAACTTTTGCTCAGACGTCGCCGGTTTAATATCTGAATCAGGTTCTTTTGAGTCTTTGCTCGCTGGTCTATTAAGAACGGGCAGTTGAAAGGGTTTGTTTAGCGCGACATTATTAGTACGTTTCCTGTACATCTCAAGAAGCGGTCATTAATGCGGAAATGAAAACGCCTATTTGGTGTGACTTGAGTGTGCAAGCGTGAGTGTGAATGTGAAGGGTAAAAATTAAAGGAAACTCCAAAAGCTCCTCCCAAAAAAAAAAAAGTTTGATTAAAATAAAAACGTACAAAGTCGCGTCGTGTTTCGAACGTGGTATTAATAATATTATATTTTATGTGTTATGTCATCTAATCTATTACATTTATCGTAAGTTTTAAATGCAGTTATCGGTCAATTTTATCACGTTTATCTTACATTATTTGCGCTCTTTTTACTAATTTTACTAAAAGTTTTACTAAAAATTAGTAACAAACAGTTGCCTGCTGCTGGTTTTCATCTTTTGAATCTTATCTTGCCAATGATTAGTATAGTGCCATCAAGTCGCTTATTTCTAAGCTCTATAAATACTGCTAAAGCAGCCCTTGGACATCAGAAAAGACTTTTTCTTCACCGCCTGTTCAGCAACACCAGCCTGATCCTATTTTCAAAAACAATGACAGCCGAAACGGTAGGTCCACCTTTTTACTATTTTTGTTTACTTTGCAGCATGGGATTATAATTTTTATTGTTCAATTTTGAGATTCCTGGAAATCAGATGCGAGAATTTAGGGCTCAAACTATAAAAGACTTGAAAATTGCAACCCCCCCCCCCCCCCATCTTTAAGAATTCTGTCTAATTGAGCTTGTTTTCGCACTAGAATCTTCCACCTTTTGAAAAGGACGTTGAATACCATTTCACCAAGTCAGTCGACCCTAATTGGAAGCCCGGCTCCGGTGCCACTAGCGACGAGTGGAAGTTGCACAAGAAAATCTCTTTTGAGCCTTACAGCGAGGAGAGATCTCCCTTTTCCAACTACAAACTACTTACTGATGCGGTTACCCCGCGTCCTATTGCGTTTGTGTCAACTGTAAGCTCAGAAGGTGTC
Source organism: Geotrichum phurueaensis (assembly GCA_030558065.1). Classification (NCBI taxonomy): domain Eukaryota; kingdom Fungi; phylum Ascomycota; class Dipodascomycetes; order Dipodascales; family Dipodascaceae; genus Geotrichum; species Geotrichum phurueaensis. Next base: position 11,727 of record JAJMRT010000077.1, read on the forward strand.
CGCAACCTGGCGCCTTACTCGTATTTTCAGGTCGTGAACAGCGACCCGCCCATTTTTGTGATTGGCTCGTCCAAGGGCCGTGGACTTGACAAGGATACCGCTGAGAATGTAATTGCGACCAAGGAGCTCACCATCAACATCATTTCTGAGTGGTTCGTCGAGGCCGCCAACTATGCATCTATCGATGCGCCGCGTAATGTTGACGAATGGAAGCTTACCGGTCTTACACCTCTAGAGTCGGTCAAGGTCAAGCCACCCCATGTTGCGGAGTCTGCATTTTCCATTGAGGCCAAGCTCATCACTCATCATGAGTGGACGTCGAAAGTTACTGGTAAACCTTCTGGTACTCTCCTGATTGTTGAAGGCGTCAACTTTCATGCCAGAGAGGATGTTATTAGCAAGGAATTGAACTCGATTGATTTAGCCAAATTTAAGCCCGTCTCTAGACTAGGGGGTCCTACCTACGGTAGAACTACACAGGGCTTTGACTTAGGTAGACCTGAGTTTGGTGTTGAGTCTGAGAAGCCCGAGGTTAAGGAGATCTTAGAAGAGTCCAAGTAGACTAATTTTAGAAGTACATGATTCAAATAAGATTTTGATGCAAAAATGGCTTGACAACCGTAGAGTTATACTGAGAATTCTTAGGTGTCATTACTACTCTGAAAAACCAGTTAAGGTTTTTTTCTTTCTTCGTGTAATAGTCAAGTAATTTAAGCAATCTTCTGATCTCAATTACCACCTGTCTGGAAATCAAAGAGATTAAAGCCTTAAAATTTTTAAGACTTATTTGGTCGTGTAAATAGATGATGAAATACACATGGACCTGGTATGAATCATATCAATATATAAAGTCTTTAGTGAGTCTCTAATTGATTGAAAACCCCAAATGTATTTCCCAAGAAAAAGGATAAACATTATTAAAAACTAAATGATCCTATGTGCGAGTCTGAAGAAAGATGATAACATCTGGATTCGGAGCTGAACTGAGAACAGGGTCAAAATGTGTTGGATAATTAGATCCCATACAAGAAGGTTTTAAACGACAGGTACGCATCTATCGATACACAACTAGAATTAAAAAAGTTGGATACGAGATGTTGATAGAAGCACTAAAGAAACCTTACGAGAATATCTCAATGTATTTGGTTACAACATCATCAAAGAATTCGAAATTTAATTATTTCCTGAATAGCATCTACTATACATGAAAATTCAGGAAAACTTCACTCTACCTTCACCACACGATATGCATCTCGATACAACCGAGTCTAAAATAAAAAAAAAAAATAAATAAAACACTGTATTTCATATTTCCATGCAAAAGATAACATTAACTGACTTATTGACAAGAGCATTCTGCTTAAAATCTCTTCTCGACCTATAAACATCCAACTTGTTAGCAACAACATTCAAAAATTTCCATCTGCGAAGCGAAATTGAATTGACCGGAGTGTTTCGCGAATTGTACGTACCTTCCACCAACTGTTGGTCTTAAACTCCTCCGGAGCAGTAGGCTTGTCAGACTGCTCACGGTAAGCACCGGTAAGTCTGAAGTCTCTCTCGATAACTATTCCCCAAAATGTATGTTAGCCGTCTTCTATTGCCTTGATATTTCATATTTGTCGGATTGTCGTTGAACTTACGTTGACGATCCCACTTGTCCAGACCGTAAAGGTCACGCTTGCCGTTGTTTCTTGCAGAGTGGATAGAGTTCATGGCACCACCGGCCACAGTCATAAGCTGGTTAAAATGTCGCAATTAGCATCCCTAATTCAAATGTTGATAATGTTGGCCAGTCAAGGGTGAGTTTTGCCGCAAAAGTTGTTACTTACACCAAGAATAACACCCCAGGGGAGAAGAGCCTCAAAAGGAATCATTGTGAATGTGTATATATATGTGTATGGGGTTGAGAGCGGATGAAGTTCTACTTGAACAAGACGAACAGGTAGGAGAAGAGAAAAAATTACGGTGGTTTTTCGTTTGGGAATAATAGAGATAGCTTACTGCTTATTGGTTGACAACAATCTCCTAACCCTGGACTGAAAATGAAATATTTAGCTTAGGCTTTACAAGTTGACAAAAGGCTGAAGTCTGAAAGTTTTGAGTCCCTTGATTAAATAGTTGACATCTCGATTCTACGGAGCAGTCCCGAATGATTCTACAATGAAAAAACCACACCAATCTACACTAACGGTAATAAAAGAAAGTTTCAATCAGCCTCAAAAACAAAATTTCTATTAATCCCTCCAAGTCTCATATCTGTTGATCCACAGGATGCCGCGTTTGAAAAATTCGAGGAAAAAAACAAAACCTGTTTCAAAGATGAGGTGGAATTAAACCAGAATGTACAACACACAAATAAAGAAATAAATTAACAAATAACCACTTTAAATGTTGGAAGGGTAGAGCATGACACGGACGGTGGCACCGAAAGACTTGGCAGGCAAGTTCTTCTTGAAGTTGGCACGGACAACACCAGAGTTACCGTGAGTTCTAGTGACCTTACCCCAGATAACTCTGATCTTGGTACCTCTGACCTCCTTGGGGGCACGGTAGACGAAAGCAACACGCTTACCAAGGTAGAACTTGGCCTCCTCGGGGGTGTTGACACCATCAATGCTGACCAAGGAGACGTTAGGGTTGGTAACGTGCTTGCTGCGCTGGTAGGAAAGGTGCTTTCCCTTAACGTAGACTAGAAGATAAATGTTAGTACCAATATTATAAAAAAAAGAATCGGAAAGCACTAGCAAGTCATCAAAGATAGTCTGGACAGAAAGGAATTTTCGATCACGGCTCGGGACTATTAGTCGAGTAAATTTCAAGCCCTTAATTTGCCAGCATGCAACCGTATGCCCGAGTCCCGGCAGCACTCTCACGCCAACACTGTCCCTATCACCTCCAGTCGAACCTGCAGCACCTCACCGAGCGTATAAATACACGTGAAACATACGTCTTTGCGATTCAGAAGTCATTGTTAATGTGGATGTCTTATCGAATTCACCTGTCGGGCCAAACAATTCTCAAAGGTAGATTGGGAGGTGGATTTCGCGTGAGAGAATACTATGCGACGGGTGGATAAAATTTTTTTTGAAAAACATAGCGGTGACTAATTAATTGGGTAATACAAAGTGGGTGGGCTTGTGACTGTTTTGTGGTAGATTTGTAGTGTTGTTCCTGTTTGGGAAGAGACCCAGCTACGCTAATGAAGTAGAGTAAATGTGAGACTGACATTTGAGACTTGAACTTTAAAACATAACTGTAGTTTTTGTTTAGAGTTAGCCCTAATTCAAAAGTTACTAATAGCCCTAACAACGAAGTTTTTCGCTTACCCTTCTTTAGTAGTGAAAGAGTATAAATATCTGACCTTTCCGCCCTCCTTTAGGATTTTTTTTTTTTTTTTTTTTCCTTAAGCGACGTACTTCATAGGATCATTTCTATAGGTCACGTCCTCATCAGTCTCTTTTTCAAGAGCCTTCTAGATCAACTTGGTTGATGAGGTAGTTTCCCTGCACACCCTAGAGTGAGAAATAATATATGGTTGTTTGGCATTTGGCCTTGTGTCATTGCCAATTCATGTTTTCACCTTCTTGGTTTTGCCTTCCCCTTGTGGTCGGATTTGTACTGAGTGAGGCGCGATGATCTCGACCCTTTGCATGTACTTCTTCGGAAGGGGTGGATTGGGTGGGTGTGTATGGTAGTCTGACAAGTTTCTTTATAAATATATTTTATCAAATACAATAAATTACATCTTTTACTTTAATTGTTAAAATTTCTAGTAAATATTTATTTTTTATACCAGTTCTGATGTTTCAGCGTGCTTAATATGTTGATGGTTCTATTTCTAACAATTTTCGGGTAGTGTAGGCTTTTTCGTATGATGGTCTCAAATAGAAACCTGAGGCTCGCTGAGTGATGCTTGAAATACACGTTAATTAAAGACAAGTTCTCGGGTTTTTTAAGACCTCTTGAGAATAAACGTGCTTCGTATATATTGACTATTTCTATGTCAACAAATGATAGAAGTCATACTGGGAATTTCAAAGACTGTATACCAGTGACGACCCTAACTGTCACCACCTGTAACTATTAGTTAACAACAATTAATACATGTAAAGATCAGTAGATACCACTTAAATATCATTCGTTTATCTGCCAGTGCTTGGTCACGTAATTCTTGAACTTTCCAAACTTCAAAATTCCAAAAAAATAAAATCTCCGAGCACCTTTGCTTTCCATTCCTCTCGCCTCATCTTTTTTTTTTTCTTTCTCCCGATAACAACCCTTCTTGCCAGATTGCACTTTTCCAAGTTTCTGTAGAATCACTTGCACCACACCTTATTGTCATCTAATCTTTTCTTGTAAACTACATTATTTACACAATGCATGTTTTGATCACCAACGACGACGGTCCCCCAAACCAGGAGACATCTCCCTACATCCACTACTTCATTGACGCTATCAAGAAGTACACTGACTGGGAAGTCTCAATTGCCCTCCCTAACACCCAGCGGTCTTGGATTGGAAAAGCCCATATGATTGGACAGAGTCTGACTGCTTCTTACATTTACCCCGGTGAAATTGGCAAGCCTTACGAAGGTCCATTTTACAAGCAAGTGGAATCACCCGAGACCGAGGAGTGGACCCTCCTTGACGGTACTCCTGCCAGTTGCACCAACGTTGGTATTAACCATCTCTTTAAGGATAAGGGTCCCGTAGATCTTGTCTTGTCTGGCCCCAACTACGGACGCAATTCCACTGCGTTATACATCATGTCTAGTGGTACTATCGGTGCTGCGATGGAGGGCGCCTTGTGCGGTGTCAAGTCAATTGGTCTTTCCTACGCATACAACGACCGCGTTCATATCCCCAAGCAGATTGAGGAAGCTAGTAAGATTTCAGTCAAGTTAATCAAGCACCTCTATGAGAACTGGGATAGTGAGGCCCAGCTGTATAGCATCAACGTCCCTCTCAAAGATGATCACTCTGCCACCAAAATCTTCTACACTCACATTTTAGAGAACATCTGGGGTGCCAATTTTGAGCCTTGGGAGGACTACGAGCTTAGAACGAATGGTAAAGCTGAGATTCAGCCAGATCTCGAGGATGAACTTGCCGCCATCGCCACTGTAGGCGAGAAGCAGGGACACCAACCTCACAATGAGGGCGAGAAACCCAAAAACCTGCTTCCTACCTACGAGCTCAACTCCCAGGGTCTCAAGCGTGACAAGCGACTAACTCAGTTCAAATGGAGTCCTGACTTTAGTGCTGTCCGGAACTCAGTTAAGGGCAGTGAAGAGGGCAACGATGGCCTGGTTGTTGACCAGGGCAACATCAGTGTCACCCCATTGCGGGCCTGCTTCAAGGATATCCCGATCAAAAAGGAAATCAAGATCTAATGTGAGCCCCATAGCTATATTAAGTAATTTACATGCCAAATCAAAAATTTTCTTAAACTTTTCTCTCCTTTCCTTACTTTTCTAGCGATTCCTTAGAAATCACAAGATTTTGCGCGACGAATTCCCTATAGAGTTTTTGAAGAAATGACTGAGCAAATTGGTTTAGTTACGATAGATCCTGAGTCTTACCTGTACCCGGTTGTTGAAAGCGCTCTAACGACTGCCATTCCCGGTATCAAGATCAAAAAGTTACTGGATGACAAGGACAGCGGCAAGAAGGTAATCCAGTACGGCGAGTACGAGGACCTCGACTTTGAACGTATAATGTCCGATACAAAGAATTATCTTGCATGCTCTTATGTCTACCGCAAAGCACTGATACGAAAGCACTTCCTAGCAAATACAATTGCTGTCTACACGGCCAAAAACCCCGACTCGATCCTAAGAACTGCCGTGCCCGATTCTTACAACCTTGAAGTTGACTACGCTGAATTTTTGGACGACTCTCTGGACGATGCATACGAACTGAGATGTGAATTGGAGGCTAATGAAGGTGAAGACAAGGATTTAAAGACTTTTATTTTGAAGCCCAGTATGAGTGATAGGGGCCAGGGTATCAGATTATTCAGATCGATTGATGAGCTGCAGGCTATTTTTGACAGCTTTGAGGAAGACAGCTCCTCTGACGAAGAGGAGGATGATGAGGCTGAGATTTCTGAGGCTGAGAAAACCTACGGTGAGCCGCTGAAGGCGCCTGCTGCGACTGAGAAGGACGAGGATGACAACAACGGCGTTATTACATCTCAGCTTCGACACTTCATTGTCCAGCGGTATATCCCCAACGTTTTGCTTTTACCAGAACACGAGAACAGAAAGTTCCATATCCGTACCTACGTGGTAGCCTCGGGCGCACTCAAGGTCTACGTTTTTAAAGAAATGCTAGCCCTTTTTGCCCTCTCGCCGTACAAGGACCCGAGCACCCTAAGCGTGAGCGAGGAGGACAGCATGATCCCGCTGCACGGTCAGTTAACTAACACATGCCTCCAAGGCGAACAAAAGGATGAGAACTCAGTACACCTGTTTTGGCAGCTCAAGGGTCTCTCTGATGCGGCAAAGCAGCAGATCTACAGCGAGCTATGCGAAGTGACAGGCGAGTTATTCAAAGCGGCGCTGGGCGGCGGCATCTTCTTTCAGCCGTTGCCTAATGCATTTGAAATCTATGGACTCGATTTCTTAGTCACCGAGGATCACCACGTATCGCTTCTTGAAGTTAACGCATACCCGGACTTCAAACAGACCGGCGAGGAGTTTAAGCGGGTGGTTATTGATGAGCTTTTCAACAGTGTGGCACAATCCATTGTAGCACCCTTTTTTGGCAACCCTGCTACTGAAAGTGAGAAGCTGAGCCTAGTGTTAGATAAGGACGTGTCTGGCGGGTGGTAAAACAAAGAGAGAAAAAATATAACTATTTGGTGAATTCGTATTATAATAAAATACAGTCCTAAGCTTGCTGGCGATATCTATGCTTGCCTATTCCTTTTAGAAACACTGGCTGAGAGTTCTGCTTGTAAGGTGTTGTCAGACTTTGTCAGTGGCACATAGTTCAGAAACCCTCGTTATTCTCGCCCACCTCCCAACCCTTTTCTTACTTTTTTCAAATGGTCAATTAAAAATATATATTCACTGAAGATCACCGTCGTCGACACCCTTTAAGACCCCCATCCGACCTCCTTATAAAGCAGACAAGCAGACCATATCATCACCATCATCAATGAATCCGTTATTAGCTGGTTCATATATGACAATGGATAGTCACATGGAAAATAGCACTGGTGGTTCGCATCATCCCCAGCAGACTCAACAACAGCACGTAGGCCAACCGCATGATCCAGCCAGTAATGACGATTCTCCCGTCATATCGTCATCGACGACACCAGTTTTGGTGGCCTTAGATCAGTCTTCTAAGAGAATGGCTCAGCACTCTGACATGAATTCTTCTACTTACTCTCACCCCCAACGATCACGGATCATGCCACATCACCGGCGCAGAGACTTTTCGCCTCAGGGCAGCCAGTTCATTTCTGCCCAGGTTCCCCCGGCTATGACTCCGTCAAGTAATTCTACTACCTCGACGATGGCCGCACCAGCCACTGCTGTGCCAATAGAGTACGCAAACTACTTAATAAGCGACTCCAAACTGCTTAATTTTCTACTCGTCTATGAACCATTGTGTAAGCTTGTAACAGAGACTGTCGAGGTGTTCGGTTATGAACTATATATTGTTGAGCAATGGGCATGTGAACGGCGTCGCAACAATTGCATTATCAGTTTTACCGGTAACCCAAAACATAAGGTCAAGCTTTCCATTATCTCGCTCCCCAAAGATTCCAAGCTGTGGACCGCATTTACGCAGTCATTCTTTGATGAATTGTTTAAGACACACGCGCGTCCGCGTACTACTGAACTGGGGTGTGTCTACGTTTCAAATCTTTCATCATTCCCGTCAAACCTGAATCTAGTGCCAGTGATAGGCGGGTCTGTGAAAGACGGCTGGAGTCTTTTTGAAATTAACGAAAACTTGAAACGGACAGGCTGCGGCGGTCGACTTGTTCTTTCGCTGGCAGCTCCTTCCAACGCTTCAGAAGATAAATTTAGACAGCTTTTTAAAATAAATGAAGCTGTGCCGATCGACTTCGCTGTGCGTGAGTTGGTGATTCTGGTCCAGCTGGGCTTGTTTTACTGTAATCTTCTCGCGCCTCAATTTGTTGACGGTCTACTGTGCAACGAGACCCAAAAGGCTGTCAACCTGTGGTGGGATCGTTGGGGTGTGTCTAAATATCACACACGGCCACCAGCGTCGGAGAGCACGTACCTGACTCCTCGTTCTGTAGCAGGAATTATTGGATTTATAACGGGTATTCGGAACCGAATGGCGACAATTATAGGTAACTCAAAAGCTGCTAAGGACCCTTTTGATGTGCAAGCGTTCCTGGAATCGCTACGACACTTCCAAAAACATCAACACCTTCCGCGCACAATCAAGATCGACGAGGCCACAATCGAGGTGCTCTACTTGCAGACAAGTACAAAGGGCACAAATTCTGACTTTTTCGGCATGGTCAAGAGCACAATGAAAGAAGTGTCCGGCAAAGTGTACCAAGGAGTTGCGGATGTGGAAACGCTGGACATTGAGAGGATGCGGAATTTTCTGCAAGGCGCGCGAACGCGATATCTCTGGCTTGGGCGTGGCGATCGCAGGAAACCAACTAAACATTGCGACCGTATTACTCTTTCGCTTGGAATCCCGCTTAGCTCGCTGTCACCAACCGAAGCACAGAGCGATTTTAAGTGGAGTGAAATTGCAAAACGTACAATTCCTAGGAACAAGAAGGTATTTGATAATGGCGTCGTAACTACCGAAAATCCCAGTAATCCCGTGTTGATTCTCACTCCAGAAAACACCAGCAAATCCATCCCTATCGCTGTGTCTGAGGAAAAGGATGGCACGGTGGATAATCTTGATGATCTAATGGAGGGTGAACGGCTGAATTTGCACAATCTAAAGAAGCGAGTTAAAACCCAAAAACATCGACTGCGAAAGTATATCAACGGCCAACCGCCTAAAGCTTTTACTGACGATGAAGCGCTTTCGGGTCATGAAATTGAGGGTATGTCTAGTGGCGTGGATGAAGACTACTTTACGGGTGAGGGCGAGATTAGCGATGCCACGACATCTGGCGCTGAAGAAGACGGTGTAATCTGCAATAATGGTGGCCCCAACTTGTACCGTGAAGATTCTGAAGATGGGTCTGAGGCTTCCAAGCTTGAGGGACAATCTTTTGATGTTGATTTGACCACCGAGCTGCGCCGACGCAACTCCATCAACACACTGAGCAACCAGAAACGTGATTATGAAGCTGATGATGCCTACTCCAATATTCGCACGCTGACGACTAATCCATCATACAAGTTGTGCACCCTGCGGCGCTCACAGAGTTTTTCTCTCATTGAGGACCATTTGCTTTTCTGGTCCGTGCCGTGGGCGACACCGCCATCAGTTTTAGCCCGGCACTACAAAACAGCACTACAGCTGCAACTCAAAGTCCAAAAACAAGCCTGCAAGATGGAAAAACAACGCTCTGAATACCAGACCCTCGTGCGCCGACTACAAGGGCGCATTGAGAAGGACCGGAAGCAACTTTCTGGCCGTCTTACCACCGACATGCGCGCATTGCGCGACCGGGAAAAGGGCGTTCAGGCCTCGCTTGACGATGTCGAAGCGCTCACCGCACGCCTGCTCTACGAAACCCGATTGCTAGATGGTAAAATGCGCGACGTCGAGGAAGCCGTGGAGCTTTTTGGATCTAAGGTTGGCAAGCTTGAAAAGCGTGTCAAGGATATGAGTGATATTGGCTTGGAAAAGGACGTGGGCGGCGGCGTTGTTGGTTGGTTTAAACGGGTAATTAATGTAGTTTAATTTATTTATTCATTTATTTATTCATTTATTATTGACTTTATTTTAACTGTTTTGTGACTTTTGATACTTTTCAAAAATAAAAAACGTGAAAGTTCTGAGGTCTGATAAGTTTAATAGTATCATCAGCCTAATAAATCCTTCAATAACTAGTAGAAATATAGATAAATATATATAGTATAGACAATGTAAAAATTGTAAGGATATATGAAACATGGTGAAAATTAGCAAAACTTCATTTATATATAGAGTATACATTGCTAACAGGATCTTTAAATGTCAAATGAACAACAACCCCTTTCGCTGCTTACTCAAAGTTGTTGTCGGGCATATCATCAAAGTCATTCTCAAGCTCAAACTCATCCTTGGGCTCCTTGGGCTCCTGGGCCTCAGCCCACTGCGTCACGTCATCAATGTAGGACAAAATAGTTGCCACTGAATCGGGATCTTTGGCCTTAAGCGGCAAAAACTGGACCATACCAAAGTCATCAATAAGATTAGCAATAGAAGAGTTAAGCGAGTGGAATTTCGGATTCATTTTGGCGTTGGCCTCGTCGGCTAGCAGCAGGGGATCGGGGTTCAAAAACCGTTTCAGCTCGCGCCGGCTGACCGTGCCCTCATTCAAGGAACCAGACGCCTCGGCCGCTGCTTCTGCCGCTGCTGAATCACCGCTGGTTGGAGCCGGTGCCGCCTCGACCAGATCCATCTTGGAAAGAATATTGATATGTGGCGTTTCAAGCAAAATCATCGCCGACATGGCGCTCAGAACACCCGAGAAAAATTTTGGTCGATCAATAACAAAAGGTGCTTCCAGCAGATACGTTGCGCAAAGTGAAAAGTTCATTTGACGCGTGAGAAACTTGACAATGGATGGCAGGATGGGGATATGCGTGTAAAGCTCAATTTGCCCCGGGCAGTCAAAAATTAAAAACTCGTCGTCATAGTCACCAATCTGTTCACTTAGCCAGTCAAGGTTATTCATGAGAAATTCAAAGCAGTAAACAAGCCCACCATTAGGACCAAGCTCAAGTTCCTCCATGACATCTTGCAGCGAGATCAGGTCGCGAATGTCGACTGTGAACTCGTACGCGCTGGGCTCCGCCGCTGGATCAAGGTTCACAATGTGCGCTCGTCGGCCGATATTTTGCATATATGAAATCAGCGAATTGCAAAATGTACTCTGAGTAAAGACAAACTGTGTTAGCCATAGGTTTTTTTCGTGCTGGTAAGCGCTTGGTGTCGGCAACCAAAAGCCCTATGTAAAAACAAAAGGTGAAAAGAAAAAAAGCAACTTACTTTGCCAACTCCGGCAGGTCCTAACACTAAAACTCCAACTCTAGACATTATAATGAAGTATGAATATGTATGCGCGTGCGGGCGTGTATGCTGTTGGTTGCTGATGTTGGATGACAGTTGCAGATAATCACAAGGAGAAATTCGAGAAGGTTTTGTATTTTTTTTTATTTTATTTTTTTTTATTTCAATTTTTTTTTATTTCAATTTTTTTTTCTCCCAGCTATCCATTAATAAGCGAATTGAAGTTTAAATATTGCAAAAGCGAATTTCCACTTCGCCAACTTGTGACAAGACATTACAAGTATTATAAGTCTTGTGGGTATAGATATATATTTATTGCACCTAAAACTCTTTGTTCAGGTGATGAGAAATTTCTTCTAGCAATTTACGTGTGATATTAAGATATTTTGTGTTGGTGACACCAGCATACACTTCCTTCAGGCTCAACCTGAATGAAAATGTCGCCCATACCAGCGTCCTCCTTGACACGCTTGTCAATATTACTTTTGATTACCGAGCCTACCGCGCTGGGAAGCAGCTGAATATGGATGACGCCTCGGACTTTTGACCCGTCAGCCCAGAACCGTGGAACGGTGTAGCCAGCAACACCGGGCATGATTGAGATATCGTTAAGAATACCACGCAGCTTGTATTCTTGTGTGTCATTGAGCGACAATAGCAGGGTCTTGGCTGACGATTTGAGCAGCGGGATGGCAGAGATAAAGATCATGACTGCAATGAAAATGGACGCGAGCGGATCAAAGCCGGCCCAGCCAAAATATGAAATTAGCAGCGTCGAGATAATCACGCCAACAGAACCCAATGTGTCCGCCAAAATATGAAGAAAGATACCCTGCATATTCTCATTTTGCGAGAGGTCATTATCGCCACCGTGGCTGTGGCTATGGCCGTGGCTGTGGCCATGACTGTGACCATGACTGTGGCCACTGCCCTCGCCTCCATGAGAGTGACCATGATTAAACGCAACAATACCCACGAGATTGACGACCAAACCAAGAATACTGACAATGAGAAGCTCGCTAGTTTTTTCCAGCTCAACGGGACTTGAAATACGCTCAACAGCTTCAGCAACAACACCAGCCGAGATTCCAATCAAAAGAAAGCCATTGGTAAAACCAGAAACCGTCTCAACTTTTCCAAACCCGTAGGGGAACCGTGACGACGCTGGGAACTTGGAAAGGATACTTGCAACGAGGCCCACCATCAAGGCCAGACAGTCAAAAAACATGTGGATACTGTCGGAGAGCAGGCCTAGCGAGTGCGACAAAATTGAGTAAAGCAATTGAATAAGCATGAAAGAAAAGTTTAGCAGTAAAAAGTAGAAAATGTTTCTCGTGTCGTCGTGAGCCAGGATGCTATCAAGAATACCCCAGTTTTGCACGTTGCGCTGCATTCCCAGAGGACGACTTGACCGACTAGTATCCGGGGGTAGAGCCACAGTAAAGACGGCAAGAAAAATTTCAAAGAGGGCCTCCTTCAGGCCAAGTTCTCCTTTCAACTGGACAGATCGTTCCAGCAACACACCAAGAACGTTATTAACCAAAGGATTGTATCGTGTGGGAAACAGGTCTCGATTGGATAAAAGGTAAACGCCAAATGATCCGCTGGCGATAACTGTGAGAGTAATTGTATCAAGTCTAATAGAAGTCGCGATCAGCGTCGGAATTAACAGGATTAATCCAATAATGATAGAAAGGAAACTAGACACTGTGATCTGCGGGCGGTGGATACACCATGCAGCAGCAACAAGGGCCAGGTACGCAAGGAACACAACGCCAAGTGAATTGCTGTTATGCGCTGACATGATAGGATCTTGAATAAATAACACAAAAATGTACCCAAGTGAGGGCAGCAAAGGCTTCCAGCCAAGATAAGGGAAAGGTGCATTAACAAGCGTTGCCAAAACCAGCGTGGCCTTCACAGAACCAATAATGCTGCAGGCCCAAAATAGCATCACCGAGCCGGCAGCCAAGCGCAGACTATCATTGATCTCGGCTGAGTTGGAAAAATTAGGAGACGAATTGCGTACAAGCAGCGCCAACAGCCCAGCAGAGATCATAAGCGCACCACCCACCATGGTTGCGCAAATGGCTGGTGAGATGTGACCAAAGTGCACTGATAGGTAATCCACAGCTAGGAGTGCCGTAGGCAGCGAAATAATTGCAGGGACACGTTCTATAATTGATGTGGACTCACCAGAGCTCATATCAAGCGGGCCATTATGGTACTCGTACGGCGGCGAGAAAGGACGCTGCTCATGGCTGTGATCGTGGCTATGACCATGGTCATGATTGTTGTCGTGAGAGTGATTGTGGTCGTGCTTGGCCTCGCATTGCTCTCCAGGAATCCCGCCCACAAGGTTGTGCGAAGTGTGCTTGCGAAAATCCGAAAGTAGTTCGGGCACGCTGTGCAAACCCCACTCGGCAGTCTGAGAGGCACTACGGCCACGGCCAGAATCTTTCAGTTTACCCATAATTGAATTGCTGCGGATTCTTTCAAAGGGCCCGGGCCGTTTTGGCACAAACAGATCAGACTCGTCTGCGTGTGAATGCTGGGAGTCGTGGGAGATAGGACTGTGAGAGTGACTATTATCGTGCGCATGGAAATGTCCTGCATGCGAGTGACTGTGGTCCGACATGACAGCAGATGACAGTGTTTTGGCTTCTTTGATCCAGCAGATGAGGTTTTAAAAAATCTTGCCGTTTTGAGCACGAAGGAGGTTTTTGACAAGGAGAGAGGACAAGGAAGAGCAGAAAAATGTTTGAAGTCCAAAAAAAAACAACCTAAAATTTAAAACCTTTGGAGTTATCGCATAGCACGACCGGCCAAGCCATGGTTTTGCTCAAATTGCAATTGAAAGAATCAGAATGCCCGTGCGCTCCTGACACAAAATACGGGCTTCGCGCAGACTCTTTTTTTTTTTTTGGGCACAGGACCGAGGGCCTACACGTACAAAACGGGTGAAATCTCCGGTTGCGGCATTTTCAACGTATAGTCGGTGCCAACAAGAAAACATAAATACCTGCTCATCAGCTCCCGCTTCATCATGCAAATTTCGTCATTGATTGTTTGGTTCCCGTCCGTCGTTGCCAGCTCTATTTGATCTTGCATCGCCGCTGTTCTTCTCTTCTTTTTTTTTTGCAATGCTTCGTTTCACCAACTACTCGAGGACGACTGTCTTTCGCACGTATTTTCTTCGTATGTCATCTCGCAGATTTGTCTTGCCCGCGCGACACCCGGTTGTTGCCAGCCTCAAGGCCGCCGACCAGAACAAGGTCGCAATCCGCCACGTCCCCTCTGGTAATACGTACACATACGGCGACATGCTCCATGATGTTGGTTACTGGCGCACGAAACTCCAAGAAATCACAGCTGCTGCTGCTCCGAACGCTGGGGGTCACCGCATCGCCATCATGGGTGAAAACAGCTACCAGTTTGCTGTGGCATTCTATGCGTCCCTGACGCTGCCCGGCACGCTTGCGGTTCCCTTATGCACGAACCACACGGCTGCCGAGATTCAGTACCAGCTCGACAACTCCCAGGCATCGCTAATCATTACACCAGAGCGGTTTGCCAACAAAGTCGAACAATTCCGCAACGCTGAGCGCCAGGTCCTTACTTTTGAGTCAATCCAACCTGCTGATAAAACCGCCAAAGCGGTACCCGCAGATGCTGCTGCTCGTGTGCATGATTTTTGTGAGGACGCAACCTACGAAGGCGCTGGCTACATGCTTTACACGTCCGGTACTTCGGGCAACCCCAAGGGCGTCGTGACGCCGCTGGAAACTTTCATGGCGCAAGCGCAGGCTCTCTCTACCGCGTGGCAGATTAATGAGAAGACAAACTTCTTGCATACATTGCCCTTGCACCACGTTCACGGCGTTCTTATTGCCCTGACTTTACCGGTGCTTGCACGCGCGCGCGTAGAGTTCTTGTTTCCGTTTAGCCCCGCCGCTGTGCTCGAGCGCCTCGCCACGCCGCCCAGTGTCTTACCGCCAATTAACACCTACACGGCCGTGCCCACCATCTACTCGCGACTCGTCAACTACATTGACGAGCAGCTGCCCGAGGAGAAACGCGCAGCGTTGCAGGCGGGCTTTTCGCGGCTGCAGCTGGCCATGTGCGGATCGGCGGCGCTGCCGGACCCGCTGCGCCAGGCTTGGGACCGAGTCACCGACGGCCAGGTCTCGCTGCTCGAACGCTACGGCATGACCGAGACGGGCATTACGCTCTCGCAGCCGCTGGCTCCCTTGGCCAGCCGTCGTCCCGGCAGCGTCGGCCACCCCGTGCCTTCGGTCATTGCGCGCATCCTCGACTCCGAGTCAAAACAGATCTTGTTTGACAGCAGCAATTCCGCTGCCTACAAACTTGAAAAGGAGGTCTCCGGCGATTTGGTACTTGGCGGACCTACAGTGTTCAAGGAGTACTGGCACAAGCCCGAGGCCACGCGCGACACCTTCCTGCCCGAGACTGGCAACGGTGAGCGCTGGTTTGTGACTGGCGACGTGGCCTCGGTGAACCCTGAGGACCACAGTATCAAGATCCTGGGCCGCTCGTCCATGGACATCATCAAATCCGGCGGCGAAAAACTAAGTGCCCTTGAGATTGAGCGTGAAATTCTTGCTATCCCGCATGTCGCTGAGACCGCTGTCGTGGGACTCCCGTCGCGCGAATGGGGCGAGCAGGCCACGGCCATTGTCGTGCTCAAGCCCTCGGCCTCGCCCGAATACCGCCAAGGTTTTGACTATCAGTACCTCAAGTCTCAGCTTCGCGAGAAACTGTCCGGGTACAAAATCCCCCGCGAAGTTCTGGTCCTGGATACTCCCATCCCCCGCAATCAAATGGGCAAAGTGAATAAAAAAAATCTGATCAAGACCCTTTTCCCGGACCGCATCGAGCTCTCCGTTTAAACCTGTGGCCTTTGAAAGTTCACCAATACAAATCTTGACTATATAAAAGTAAGCAAAAATAAAATATGTACATTTTGATTGAATTAGATATATACTGAAAACAAGGCCTAAAAAAAAACTCCAAATAGACCCTCATTAGGTGCAACCCGTGACTTATGCGCGCTTATAGTAGACCGCGGTGTTATTGTCCCCCGCCGTCAACATTTGCGTAAGCTTGCCAGAGCGCTTGCCGTTGGTATCTGGGTCCACGTAATTGAGGTACTTGCGGTGGAAAAGCTGCAGACGCTCGTTGGCCGAAGCCTGGTCGGCGAGGTGCCAGGCGTCCTCGTCACGCACAATCTCGTCGGCCTTGTTGGCAGCGGCAGCGACGGCGACAGCAGGGTTGACGCGGTCAATGCGCAGGCCCGCAATGCTCATGGGCTTGGCGATGTTGTTGCGCTTGCCCGTACCGATTTGCGCGAACTCATTGCCACCCCAGATGAGCACGTCGCTGCCAAAGCCGGCGGCGGTGCGCGCGGCGCCACCGACGCTCACAGCCGTGTGCGTGCGGCCCACAGACCAGTTGGATAGGTCAATCTGGACCATGCGGCGTAAGGTCTCAGAGTACTCGGCCAAGTTGGCGAAATGGTGGATCTTAACTGGGGTCGACTGAGCGTGCACGTAGGCGCCAGTGCCAAGCTGGCCCACAAGACCGCTGCCAAATGCATATACATCGCGCTTAAAGTCATCATCATTTTGCTTTTTACGATCGAGGATCTCGTGCGGGTTAGGCTTAGGCTGGATCGTGACGTAGGAGGTCGAGCCACCGGCGGCGATATCAGTAACTTCGGGGATGATCCGGCGGGGATAAAGCTTATGGAAGGGCAGCAGCGTCGGGATTGCCGCGTTGGCAGTGGAGTATGAGTAAGGAATACCAAGTTGGCCGAGCACGTTCTCGCCGAATCCGTAGACCTTGCCCTCGCGCGAACGGGCCAGCGAGTGGTAGTCACCAGTGGCAATCTGGTCAATCACAGTTTCCTTAAAAGACTTGATCTCGTAGACTTTGCCGGGTACAGGCGCCTCGTCAAACTGCGACAGCGACGCGATACCATACTGGCCCTTAGACGCCGCTGGCTTGTGTGAAGGGTAGACACCCGTGGCTCCGGAAAAAACACGGCCTTTTGATGTCAACACGAGAATATGGTCGTTACCAACACTAATATCCTTAATGTACTCAGTATATCCAAGGCTTGGAAGCTGGACGGTAAGGCACGAGCCCAGCTTGGCTGCGTCGTCCGTGAGGTTAGGACCAGTACCACTGCCGCGGCCCCAGGTCCAGATCTTCCACCAAGACCCGCCGTTGTTGGTGGAGGTGTCGAGACGCTCACCGGCAACAAGCTCTTCGCGAGAGACAGGCCAAGCGTAGACTCGCGATCCCGCTTTATTCAATCCATACACAGCCTTGCCGTCGGCGACTTGGACCTTCTTGATGTCGCGGCCCTTGACGGTTTTCTCAAGCTTGGCCGGGTTGCTGGCCAACTGATCCTTGCTGTAGGCGTCACCCCATTGCACGACATCACCATTCTCAAGCACGGCAACACCCAGCGAGCCGGTTAAAGCAAGATCACGCAGCACGCGGCCGTCAAAGAAGGGAATGCGGTAGGGGCTCTTGACAGTAGATAGCGTAGCGCCATAGCCGGGAGCAATGACATTGCCAGAGTTGTTGCCCCAGGCGTAAACGCCAGGGTAGTCTGGGCCGTACTGAGACTCCAGCAGAACGGAGGTTTTGCCCCTTTTCTTCTTAGGCAGTCCCTCTGCCAATGGATCAGCTGCCTTCTCGGGCGTCTCATTCTGTATCATCTTGGATTGCTGCGTGGCGAAGATCGTGGCCGAGACGGCCATGGCGGCAGCAGCAGCAGATCCTGCATAGAATAACTTAGATCGTGCTTTTAACATTGTGTAATTTTTTTTTCGAGTACCTCGGCGTGCAGCAGAACGTGTGAGTTAAGCAGTGTCAAGATGCTGTTATTATGTGTGTGTGCGTGATGGAGGAAGGAATTAATGGGGTTTGAATGTTTATTTGAAGAAAATGTCATTAGAGCAAAACCTTAGCTAAACCTCCCAAACCGCCGCTTCTTGAATCATTTGCCTCGATCCCCCTTGCAAGTTGCAACGGTTCACTTGTCCCTTTTCCAGCACCCTCTGCATAACAAACGCATATACACACATATTTATCACAATCAACATGGCTTTGAGATTATTGCGTAACCAGCAGCTGCGGGTGGCCGCACTGCAGCTCCCCACGCGCACGTTTGCAACCACGCGCGCTGTGCCCAAGCAATACCACTTTGACACCCGCAAGTTCGCGCTACAACTCGAGCGCCAAGGGTTCAGCGCTACGCAATCCGAAGCGGTACTCAAAGCTGTTGCCAGCGTCATTGATGACGGTGTACAAAACCTACAAAACTCCCTCGTTTCCAAGGAAGAATTCTCTAAACAGTCTTACCAGCAAAAAGTTGATTTTGCCAAACTCAAGTCCGAGCTGCAAACACTCGACAAGACCGATGCCACCCGCATTGCCACGGAAAACGAGCGCCTGATTACAGATATTGACAAGCTGCGACAAAAATTCAAGGAAGAGCTGGCCAAGCAGCAAGCTGGCGTCCGGCTCGATCTTAACCTTGAAAAGGGTCGCATGCGCGAGGAGAGCGCCGTCCAGGAGCTCAAGCTTGCCGAAACTGGCAGCCGCATTGACCAGGAGTTGGCCAATTTTAAAACTCAGATTGAAACAACAAAGTTACAGGTTGTGCAATGGCTGATCGGAGTGTGTACCGGTGCCTTTGCTCTGGTGCTAGCGTACATTCGTTTGCTGAGTTAACCAGCGCGCCTGTTTTTATTGTTGCTCCTAGGGGCGGCATATTCTTTCTCTTCTGTCATGACACCTCTTTAAGCTAATTCAATGAAATGTTACTTTTGCCGGTGTCAGTTTGTCTTTATTTGTTTGATTTTAATTTTGAGTATTTTTATTTGTTTTTTTTTATTAAAAATTATATTACATGTTTGTGGTTGATTTATATATAGGATCTAGGAAATCTACTGAAAGAAGAGCTCCTTGAGGATGCGGACAGTGTCATCGGGGGAGTTGACAGCATGGCCAATAGTTCTGGAGTCCTCGTAGATCTCGTAGTCGTTACCGCCCTTGTAGGACTTGTCGCCAAAGAAGTGAATGTTCTTGAAGTTCTCGCCCTCAACGTGTCTCAGGCAGTAGGTCTTGTCCCAGCCAGTGGGGAAGACATCAAAGGAAATTTGACCACCAATGGAGTAAGTCAAGCCGTAGTCGGGGAACTCCTTCTTGAGGGCCTCAACCATAGTAGCACGAATCTTAGTTTCAAGATCAAACTTCTCAAACTCGTTACGCTCAGCAGTGGAGGCGTTACGGCCAACGGGGGAAACGTTGATCATACCATTTCTGAACTCAATGAAGGTACCACGACGCTTGGGCAGGTCGAGGTTAGCAAGGTACTTGAGGATGAAAACAACAAGCTTGTTGTACTTCTCATCGCCAATCCAGTTGATGAAGCTCTGGGAAGCGAGCTCCTGGCCCTGCTTGTAGGCAGTAAGGCCGTTCTCAGAGAAAGCGTAGTCAAACTGATCAAGAACGTCAGCACCCAATTGCTCCTTCTGCTTAGCAAGATCAGAGCCACCAACAAAGCCAATGACAACCTTCTTGCGGAGCTCCTTAAGCACTTCACGGACCTCGTCGGAGACCTCGAGACGAGCAGGGGTCAGGGTTCCGTCGACATCAAAGAGAACAAGGGTATCGGGCTGGTCACGTTGAGAGAAGGGGGTAGCAGCAGACATTATAGTGTGTGATTGAGGATGGTACTAGAGAAGAAAAAGAAGAAGAAGAAGTAGAAGAAGAAGAGAGGGAAAAAGAAGAGAAAATAGAAAGAAAGAATTAAATGAAAGGAAAAAATGAAAATTAGAAAAAAAAAAAAAAAAAGGAGAAGAACAAAATGGAAACGTGGAGGTTAATTCGAAATATCAACAAGAACATCAACAACATCAACAGCCGGAGAAACCATTTTGCTACGCGTTGCTATTCCTAACCCTGCTGAATATGCGCTTTGGAGGACTGTGCAGCTTATGACGCGGATAAATTCAAGTTAACGAAGCAGAGACCCTGTCCTCGCAGCCGCTGCAACTGGTATTTTATATATATTTACATATATTATATATATATGTACATTTTTGCCAGCGGTATGGGCAAGTACCGTGCTGTGGGTATGCTATACGAAGCGTGTTTTCATTCTCTGTTTCTGCACCAATCAAAGCAATGCCAGCAAAGCACGACGGGAAAGCGAGAGGGGAATTGCAATGGTATTCTGGGAAATGAATCAAGTCCGCTTTTCTGCTTAAAACAGGGCCTGGTTAAACGGCAACCTGTTGCGTAAATCAGCGTAAATCATGACTCGATCTGGCGAGAATGTCATTAACGTTGGACAGTTTGCTGCACAAGAGTAAACGACATGCAAAATGTGTATCTTATAACTTATGAATTAATACATATTTAAGTAAAACATGTGTTTTAAATGTTAAAAGTTATATCCAAAGTCTGATATCCTTGGCAAAAGCCTGGGTTTGTAATAGCATCAGGCTTCATCTCAACATCAGCTGCTGAACAGTGCTACGGAGTTGCAAACCAGAGATACTACCTCAATTAATACCAATTCGTTCAAAAGAATATTTAAAAAAAAAAAAAAGTTACATGATCTTAAAAAAAAAAAATCTCACTTAGGCAGAAGTGCCAGTCACGCGCGCAGCGTACTCAGGGAAATCACGCAGAGCCTCCTCAAGAGGACCCTTGTGCGAAAGGAACTTGACATAGGCACCATCGTCTTTAATCTCACCGGCTTCACGCTTCTTAACGTATTGATCTCTGTCGAGGTTGGTAAAACCCCACTTCTTTGAGATAATAATCTTCTGCTGGCCGGGGAATTTGTAACGCGATCTTCTCAGGGCCTCAATAACAACATCCTTATTGTTATCTCTGGTACGGACAGAGATGAGAATCTGGCCGATATTGACACGGGCTGCAAGGCCCTGGGGCTTACCCCAGGCACCTCTCATACCCTGCTGCAGTCTATCGGCGCCGGCGCACGACAACATCTTGTTGATACGAAGCACGTGGAAAGGGTGAACACGGATTCTCATGTGGAAGGACTCACGGCCAGAAATCTTGGTAATGTACTTGTTGGCGCAGATACGAGCGGCCTCAAGAGCTTCAGAAGAAAGCTGCTCGAGCTCATTGGAGACAAGGTGCACGCAGAGAGGGAAATCGTCAACAGAGGCTCTCTTTCTGCCAAGATCGTAGATACGGATTTTGGCGTCGGGGACACCACGGTTGTATCTAGACTTGGGGAAGGGCTTGTTCTTGCAGTATCTGTAGCATCTAGCGGGACGGCGAGCCATGATGATTCAATTAAATAGGTGAGTGGTTTGAAAAAAATAAAAATAAAAATAAAAATAAAAATTGGAATTTGGTATTGAATAAAAATCAATTGAGTGAGATTTCTAGTATTTATATATATTGTGGGTGTGTGCCTAAAGAAAGCCTTGCCACCAACGAAAACCCCCAGGATCTACTGTGTATATAAAAAGGGCAGATTAAGCAAAAGACATTTGGATTTGTAAGAAAGTTTTTTTTTTTTTTTTTTTTACTACAGTCATCTCACATGACTTTTAATACCCGTCCGTGCCATCGGAGGAGCAAATGAGCAAACTCAGCCAACGTCGAAATACGGTTACCGCCCAAAGGTTTGGAGAGAAGGTACAATAATAATACTCATAAAGCCTAACAAGAGCAGCTATGAGGTGCCGACATCATACAGAAAAGACTCGCCTACTTGACCCACGACAAACTTCCAAAGAGGCAGTTTGGCGCCAGGACTAGGTATTGTGCGACGGACCCTGTGCTCGAGCTAGTCGACTATGCAAAGGAGGATTTGACCACAACTACCACAGCGATGATAGTGAACATTAAAAGCGCATTCGATAACTTGAACAGAAAGAAACTAATAAGAGCGATGAGGAGAATAGGTCTTCCGGAAACAAGAGTAAGGTGGACTTTCAGGTTTTCGAAGAACAGGGTGGCGAGCTTGGTGTTGGACGGGCACGAGACGAAGCTAGGCGCCGTATCTACTGGCATACCCCAAGGCTCCCCGATATCTCCGCTGCTATTTCTAATCTACACAGTGTCACTTTACGGCATTGTGGAAGCTGAGGGGTTGCAGGTCATCGGCTTCGTTGACAACATCAGAGTTTACACAAGAGAAGTCATGGTGGAGAATGCTGGCCGCCTCTTTGAAGCATTGAAGAAGGTATATGAGTGGGCAGGCTCTATGCACATGGAGATAGATCTTGGTGATAAGCTAGGGTTTATTTACTTTAACAAGAAAAGAAATTTCTCGGATATTGAAGATACCTCTCTGGCGATCCCCGGCAGAAAGAAGAAGGCACCTGGGAATCGTCCTGGATAGGAAGCTGAACTTCAAAGCCCATATTGATAGGGCAGTTAGTAAACCAGAGAGTACGCTTAGAGCGGTAATAGTGCTAGGCGGCACGGTCCGAGGTGTCAAGGGATCCGCCCTGAGGTCGATGTACTTGGTGTGAGTCAGGTCTGTTGCGGAGCATGAATGCGTAGCTGGAGGCCTTTAAGTATGAATCCCTTAAGAGGGTGTTTAGGGCCTACAAGGGTACCTTCCACAAAGTCCTGGAAAAAATGCAGCTGCCCTGTCGTTGAGAATCAGGCTAAAGCATGTCCTTGAGTTGAAACTAACGAGAATTTTGTACAGAGTCGGCCATTGAAATCCTGCCTGGTCGTCCGAAAATCCAACGCTACAAAGTTCCCAAGGTTCTATTGCTAAGGTCCTTTTTTTTTTTTTTTTTAATTGTTTTTTGCCTTCCGAACGCCGGCCGGAACCCAGCGCATCACACG
>JAJMRT010000077.1:34899-56787 GCA_030558065.1 Geotrichum phurueaensis
AAAAAAAAAAAAAAAAAAAAAAAAAAAAAAGTAATTACCATGATGTTAAAAAAAAGTCAACGCTTATTTGCAGATTCAGTTATATGCTAAGGACATAAAATTCCTATTATCCAAATCTCGTCAAATCCCACATCACTTTTTCTATAATATTTCAACCTTTGTAGAGTTTTGACTCTAAATCTGTCTACTTTCTAATAGTGACAGGTTTCCCCCATTAACAGGCTTTACCTAACAAAGTTTATTTTTCTTTTTTTAAAAAAAAAAAAAAAAAAAAAAAAAAAGAAAACGGTTGTGATTTCTAATGCAAATCTGTTATGGTTAGGGTTATTTAATTGACTAACTTTATTTTTTTTTTAAAAAAAAAGAAAAATAAACTCCTGAAACATGGTACTTAGGAATTAAACAATAAATTGATTTTGGTGAGGAATTAATCCAAGACGATGACGTCTGCGGTAGAATCTGGTGGTGATCAGCCGCACGCTTTACAAACTAGGTGTCTAGTATCAACAAATCTATGTCAATATTTACAAAGCTCATCAAGATTAAACCAGAAATTATGTTCTATGTATAGTAGTTAAATAAAATGAAAAAAATCACAAGTACTTTAGCCGGCTCTAGCAGTAAGAATAAAAGACTGTCTAACGTATGTTTACATGAACCAAGAGTTATTGGCCCGCTTGTATTAACAATGAATAAATAAAAATAACTGAATTCGATAACACCCATTCTCCTTACTTAATCTAAAGCAAAAAATAATGGCCTTGTCGTTGCAATAAAAACCAATTTAAAAAAAAAAATTTTTTTGAAACTATTAATATATTCAGTTTTATTCTTTAAAATGTTATTTAGATTTTTTACCGCTCCCTCTTTATCACAAAGCTTGGGGCATGCATTCGTGGCACCCACCCGGAATCTTCATTTCTCAAGGACCCTGAGAATCTTCAAAATAATCGATTAGTAAAGCATTCTATTAATTAGATTACAATTGATTCTGATGTACATAAAAAAATTAAAATAAAAATAAAAAAATAAAACTGAAAAAGGTCATATTGGGGCTCTTGAAAATCCGTTACTAAAATTTACATCTCTCTATTATAGATGTATCGTCATGAAAAAATTAAGTGATAATAAATAAATAAGTGAGCCAGCTTTTTTTTTTTTTTATTTCGCTGCTGGCTCTTCCTTGGTGGGGTTGGGCGACGAGGTGTTGACAGATTTGCGTTTCAGAACACCAAGTCTGCGCTTGCCCTGTGGCTGTCCTGGTTGTTTCAAACCTTCTGGTTGCGCACCTCGGGCACACAGTAATGAAGTCACGCTTTGGTAAACGTAGACCTCTGGCTCCGGTGAAGCATCCCGATCACTACTCTCTGAGAGTGAGTAGTCTGACGATGATTGTCCTGAGCTCGTTAATTCTGGCACAGAAGAAAATCCAATAATCTCACTCTTGATGCGCTTGGCCAGTGTAGGCTTGTCGTCGACCATCTTGCGCTTTTTGCTGTTTGATTCCATTGCGCCCTCAGATTTGGTTCTCTTTGCCTTGAGAAGTTCCCTCGCAGCTCTCTTTTCAGCGCGCTCAAGGGCTTGCTGTTGTCTCAGCAACCGCGCAGCCTCTTTGGCCTCAGCCTTGGCTCGCCGTTCTTCGGCCTTCTTTTGCTCGATTTCTAGCTTTTCTTGTTCAAAATCGGACATCAGCTGCGGGATGATCTGGCAGTCACCTTTAACAATTAAATCAAAGCAGCCCTCAAACTCGCGCTTGCTAATCTGAGGTGGATCGTCAATGTTCATCCATACAGTTGCGCCTTTGGCCGCATGCACCGCTTGGGACATTTCACGCACAAGCCGCCGCACGCCGGGAATTTTCAGGGTTGTACCCACCACTATCAGTCCGTCGGGCCGCGACGTCAGGTCCGCTTCGCTAACCTGTCCAATTGCGTCTGCATCTGGGTTAAACTCATTGTAAAGCACAACCCGTGGTCGCAGACAGCCAATTCCCTGCGGTCGCTTGCCTGCAATCAAGCGAACAGCCTCAGTTTCTTTGCATTCTGGGCATTCTGGGACCACATCACAGTTACTGAAGACTGATGCGTCAAAATCGCCCATCCAGTTGCATTTGCTGCAGTTCATCTTCTGTATGCTACCGTGCAGCTGGATTGTAGGTGGCCACGGTGCTTCAAGCGGAGTTCGTGTTGATAAATGAGACATGTTGCTGTCTAGGCAATCAATGTTTTGCGAATAAAGTCGTAGCAGACGCTTGTCTTTAGAAATTTCGTTAATACATTTGTGAAATGGCGTGGGCTCGGATTTTCTGCAGAGATCATGAAGATCGCAGATAGTGGTGTGAAAGTTTTGAGTCGATGTAGTGTCATTATAAACAACAGAGGCGTCAAACATCTGCTTACCCGAAGCTTTCAGTTTGAGATCATTTTTGAGAAGAGTGAAGAGGCCAGTCGTGGAACGAAAGTCGGGAATCCCCGAAGAGACCGAGATACCGGCTCCTGTAATTACCACAAGTCTTCGCGAGTGCTTAAACACATGATTCAAAAGTGACAAGTCAGTCCTACACACATTAGACTCTGCCAAAACTTGTTTATTGTACTCGCCCAAAGTCTTGAGGCACGTCAGATCCAAAACTTGCTCAGCAGCCTCCTCACGCTTTGGCAACTTTGGCTTGCGAATCGAAGGAGTTCTCTGTGCCTTTTTAGGCTTAGAATCTTCGTCCTCAAGACCTTCAAAAGAAGGCAACTGAGTCTCCGGGTCTCGATACACTTGGAGTTTGGAGCAGGAGGTCTGAAACTGAGTCGTTTCCAGCTTGATTTCGGACATCATATCAATAGGATGAACAGGAGCTAGAAGCATAGAGACATCCATCATTTATGAGAGCTCTTTCGGTGTATTATAAGTGTTGTAGAGTGAATTATAGTGTGTTAACGGAGCTTCCAAAGGATACTGTCAATACTATTAGGGATTGAAGAAATGATGACTGCCAGAGGAGAGAAAAAAAAATTAAGAGGAAGCGATGCTCATGGGGAAAGAAAACAATGAGCATAAGAACGATCCATAATTCTTGGTTCGGTTTGAAATATATTACAGTGCGTAAATATCAGTATTACTATCATTAGTCATAAAATACAGTTGATTAGTGTGGCTGACTAATTTTTACTATTCCCAATGATTTTAGGAAAAAATTGAAATCTTCCATGAGAAGCATCAACAAAAACATCTCTCTTGCCTTCTCTATTTCACAAAGAACCACCACTGACGATAACACTCCCACCAACACACAGACACATCACGAACAATGGTGCAAATTAACGAGATTAAGGGCAATTCCCGCGAGAACCGTACTGCTGCTCACACTCATATTAAGGGTCTTGGCCTTGATGAACGCGGATACGCCAAGACTGTCGACGGCGGATTCGTTGGTCAGGAGTCCGCGCGTGAGGCTTGTGGTGTCATTGTTGATCTTATTAAGGCGAAGAAGATGTCTGGAAAGGCTATTTTACTGGCGGGTGGTCCCGGTACCGGTAAGACGGCACTGGCTTTAGCCATCTCCCAGGAACTGGGCCCTAAGGTTCCATTCTGCCCAATTGTTGGCTCCGAAATCTTTTCAGCAGAGGTCAAGAAAACAGAGGCTTTAATGGAAAACTTTAGACGCGCGATTGGCCTGAGAATTAAGGAGACTAAGGAGGTTTATGAAGGTGAAGTGACGGAATTGACACCTGAAGAGACCGAAAACCCTCTGGGAGGATACGGCAAGACTATCAGCCATGTTGTTGTCGGTCTGAAGAGCGCTAAAGGCACCAAACAACTGAAACTCGACCCCAGCATATATGAGAGCATTCAGAAGGAGCGGGTTGCCGTTGGTGACGTTATTTATATTGAGGCGAACACCGGCGCTGTCAAGAGAGTCGGCAGATCCGACGCGTATGCCACTGAGTTTGACTTAGAGGCCGAGGAATACGTGCCGCTGCCCAAGGGCGAGGTCCACAAGAAGAAGGAGATTGTGCAGGATGTTACGCTTCATGATCTCGATGTCGCGAACGCTAGACCTCAGGGTGGCCAGGATATTATGTCTATGATGGGCCAGCTAATGAAGCCCAAAAAGACTGAGATCACCGATAAGCTCAGACAAGAGATTAACAAGGTTGTCCAGAAATACATTGATCAGGGTGTTGCTGAGTTGATTCCCGGTGTTTTATTTATTGATGAAGTTCACATGTTGGATATCGAGTGCTTCACCTACCTTAACAGAGCTCTGGAATCAACAATTTCGCCGATTGTCGTGCTGGCCTCCAACCGTGGCAAGACTACTGTCAGAGGCACTGATGATATCCAGGCTCCTCACGGTATCCCCACCGATCTGGTCGACCGTTTACTGATTGTCAGAACTTTGCCCTACAACTTACAGGAGATTAGAACTATCATTGAGAAAAGATCGTTGCTGGAGGGCTCCCCTGCTACCCCGGAGGCTCTTAACAAACTGGCCGAGCAGGGTAACCTGATTTCGCTCCGATACTCTTTGCAGCTGTTGGCCCCCTCTTCGGTTCTTGCCAAGGCTAACAGCAGAAACGAGATTGATGTTGCTGACGTCGAGGAGTGTGAGTCTCTTTTCTTGGATGCTAAGAGAAGCACTAAGATTTTAGAATCTAATGACAAGTTCCTGGCTTGAGAACTTGATTGAGTATTAATCTGTAATCTATATATTCAAATTATTGTATTTTATTTTTATCTTAACAATTCAGGGAATTAATTTTTTTTTTTTTTTGTGTTTTCTCAAGTCATTAATAAATATCATTGTAAGGTCATGCGAAGCAAATGTCAAAACCGTTCGCATTGATAAGATCGTACCAGTTCACATACTTTGTGCCATAACAGTCTAGTGACCAAACCTCTTGCGCCAAGTTTTTGGCTCTGAGAATGTTCCTAGCCAAATTTCGGTTATAGAATCCGTCAAATCTTTCCATCATCTCTTGTCTCGTCTTCTCCTTGGTTGCCATAATGCTGGCCATAAAGAGTGGGAAAACAATCGAACCCTCGACCTTAGTGTTGAGCACCACGTCTAAGGACTCAATCAAGTCTGCACCCATAATCTGTAAATTAAGACTTGTGGCGTTTCGTCTTAACACAGCTTGTTGTAATTGTAGTTTAGCCGTTAACTGGAAAGTTTCAAATAGTGTAAGTTGTTCTTCCTGATCCTTGGATGACAGATTGATAATATCTACAGAATTCGGTTGACAGTTGTCAATTTCAATCTCTAGGGCCCTGGCACGTTCATAGAGCCGCCTAAACTCTAATGTATCAGTACTCTCATGTATCGTTTGCGCCTCTGCTGCTAGGTTTGAAAGTTGAGCCATGAGATAAAAAATTGATTTGCAGCAACCTATAAGTGAATGCACGCCCAGATCGTGTCTTAGCACCTCTTCGTACTCTTCTGGCTGAAAGTGTGTTTTTCGCGAATACTTTGATGCTCCAAGAATTTCGTGATAAAAGAAATTTGTGGCTAGCCACCGAGTGGTCCGGTTTGTTGTAAAGCTTCGAAGCCCGCCATTCATCTTGATGACGTCTGCAGCGGCTGCCAAGTGTTTATCCCAATGAATCATATCGCCATTGCAAATTTCAGCTGTAGCTACTAACAAGATGCCGGCCAGCGTTGTCATCTTATGCTTGGGCAGCTCGCGTCGAATAATTTCCATGGACTTGCTGAGATATTTGCTTCCCACTTCGGTCAAGTTCTGATGGAAAGAAGCATAAGCAACCAACGCATATAGGACAGCAGGATCAACTTGGGCTAATGGAATGAAGACATCCAAAAATGAGTTTGATGCAGATACGCAGATTATGTTGGCTAGATAAGAGCTGTAGTACTCAAACATGGAAATTCCAGTCTTGTCCAGTTGCAATGCATACCAAGGCGTTAGTTGCGAGGTCAAAAGCGGCGAAGTGTAAAAAAAGTTTTGGTCATTCAGCATCAGCGACGTCATGGGACTGCTCACGTTACTGCTTAGATCACTTGTGTGACTATTGCCGTGGCCATTGGTGAAGAAATGGGATTCTAGAATAGATGGGTCAAATATTGCCGACATGCTGTTTCTGTTGAGTTCATCAGGAGTTTTAGATGCGATGGACGAGTTGTCCTCTGCATCTTCGTTTCCCTCATCCAGTTCTAGTACTCGAGAACTGGGCCCAGGAGAAATCAAACCATGCAAGCCCCTAGTAAAAACTAGCGACGGACTGAAAGGTTCTGGTGAATGGGGCCCAAACATGCCCTGAATTAGAGAATCATGGTGCTGGTGATGCGGGTCGTGCGTATCTATTTGGGGTACCGACACTGGGTCACTAAGGTCCTCTGGCATGATAGGGTCGTCAGTGGGCGAGCAGGTGGTTCCCGGAGAGGGGACACTATAAGCAGAAGGTTCGGCATTTTGCTGGTCAGACTCCGTGGTGGGAAGCTCATTAACTGGTTTAAGGGATTCACTGCTATCAGCACTACTTTTTTGTGGTTCTTTATGCATGGTCATTTTAAACTCATTACGAGTAGATAAAGACGGTAATGGCGACACCGTTGACGAATAGGAAGACGGGAACACCGTGTAGTTGATATACTTGAATTTTAGTTTTTTCTTACCCTCGTGAGCTTTACTGCTGGCTTTCTTGACCCGCAACGGTTTTCGGACATCATTAGCAGTACTATCCGCACTACCAGTGCCGCCGCTTCGGCGACGATTTCTCCGTTCCTGTCCAGGCACGGGGTAGGAGCAGTCGAGCTTCAGGCGCACGCAGGCTTGACAGACGGGCTTGCCCTCGTCGCATCGCTTTTTGCGTTTGCGGCAGGTAAAGCAGCCCAATCGCGACCGTTGTCGCGCGCCGGCCGGCTCGTATGTGTCGTTTTCGTGTGAGCTAACTTCAAAGGGCGATGAAATGCCGTCAAACATATCGCATTGAAGTGGGAGGAAAAAAAAAAAAAGCCTTCTGCAACAAAACGAATCCTATATTAATAATGGAAAAGAAGAAAGAAAAAAAAAAAAAAAATTCCGGGATTGCGAACAATCAAAGAGAAGAGATGGAAGTGGAGAGAAGAAAAACTTTTTTTTTCCTTATGAGGTAGTTTAAAAAATAAAATAAATAAATAAAAATTAAAGTAAGGAATCTGCTATCAAAATTAGGCTAATATTTCAAAACTATTGGTTATGAAAAAGGATCAATTAGGCCTATCTTTTATCATTTCCTTTTCTGATTGGTCATAATTGAGATCTCTGCAATCTTTTGCAAAAAAAAAAAAGTACAGTAAGAGGTATGTTGTCATCTTTTATGATGGAGTCTACTATTTTGAAAAATTAAATGTGATTACTTTTATATACTTTACAAATCTACTTACTGGCCTGGAGGACCAGACTTCAGTGACGATCTGCCCGCCTTCAAGAGCTCATCGCAAAGTAGAAGGTTAGAAGCTATAGAAGTAGCGGAAGCAATGCTGTTACGTAACACTCTGTACGAATCGTAGATGCCTTCAATGGATGGATCAATAGGCTCACCAGTGGCCAAATCAATACCAACATTGTTGCCTTCGGCCTGCTCCTCCTGCAGAGCACCAAGAGTCTCAAGAGTATCGAAACCAGCGTTGGCAGCAAGGGTCTTAGGAATGATGAGAAGAGCTTCAGCAAATGCCTGGACACCAAATCTGGCCTTACCGCGGACGGCTTTGCTTCTCAAGAAATCACCAAGCAGGTGGGCAGAGGCAGCAATCTGGAAAGCACCGGCACCGGGGATGACGGACTTGTCAGTTATGGCATTTGAGACACTTCTGAGACCATCGCGAACAGCATCCTTGATTTGTGCAATGGCATGGTTGGTGGGACCCTTAATCAAAATAGTAACACTCTTAGGATCCTTGACCTCTTCAACGAAAGTGTACTTCTCTTCACCAAGAGTGTGTTCGTAAACAAGACCAGCCCAGCCCAAGACATCAGCAGACAAATCATCAACAGAGTTCTGAGCGGTACCACCACAAACAAGCTGAAGACGTTCCATGTTTCTTCTTTTGGCTCTTCTCAAGGCTAAGATACCGTTCTTGGCCAAAACATCAAGAGACATGGGGTCAATACCCTTCTGGTTGATGATGACAAAGCCCTTAGAGGGATCGTTACCACAAACCTCCTTCTTTAATTCCACAATCTTGCGGAGCTTGTCATCAACAAACTTACGTTCACTCTCAACAAGCTTGTCACGCTGCTCAGCGGAACTGTAATAAAAACCGGAATTGACTTCACTCTTTTCGTATTCAAGGGAGACATTGAGGGTGAGGATGTAAGCGTTCTCGACACGCTTGGGCATATCAGGGTGGCGAGCACCATGATCTAAAACCAGGCCCTTTACGAGCTGAGTCTCTGTGCTGGATCTGTGCTGCATAGTGGCAATTTCAATCATGTGTAAATCCAATCTCTCATCAGGCTTGTAAATAGCGAGCACGGCGTCTGCGACAATGGGAGTAAGAATCTGAGCCAACTTGGAATTGACCTTGGTAGTGAGCGAGCTGCGCGAAACAGCCAGCAACAGTTCTCTATCAATTTCAACATCTTGCTTAAAGTCGTTCAAAAACGAGAGAGTCTCCTGTCGTGCGAGATCAAATCCCTCTGTAACAAGTCTGGGATGCAATCCCTCAGAAATAAATCTCTCGGCCTGCTTAAGAAGTTCACCAACATATAAGCAGACAGAGGTAGTACCGTCACCAGTAATCTCATCCTGAGCAGTGGCAGCGCGAGCAATCATGACGGCGGTGGGATTTTGAATTTGCATTTCTGATAGTAAGACTTTGCCATCCTTTGTAAGCTTAATGTTGCCAGATCCATCAACTAACATCTTAATTGTGCCCTTGGGGCCCAAATTACTGGAAAGAACATTCTGCAAACCTTGAGCAGCTGAAATGTTGACGCTCAAAGCTTGGTTTCTTCTCAAAGACTCGGCCTTCGGATTCAAAAGTTGCACAGCTGCCGACATTGTTCGTTTTGTATGTAAGGGGATGTGATTATTGAAAAACGAGTGTTGTTCACTTGGAATCGAAGAAAGTGGAATAAAAAAATAAATAAAAAAGTTTGATCCAAAAAGTTACCCGGACGATTAACAGAAGGTCATTATTATTTAAGACTGAAGCTTGAAATAATTATGTTTTATGTAGTAAGTATCGTATAATAAGGGTAAGGGATAAATGTAATTTTAAGATTTATGACTAAAGTTTTTGTTGAGTTTAAGCTTCATCCTCTAGATTTGCAAGTATCAAGTTTTAGTCACAATATACGTATTGGATAAGACAGCGAAAGATGTGGGATCAACACCCTTCTGGTTAAGAATGAAATTGTGTTTTCACAAATAATTTTTAATAATTCTCAAAACTGGTGCGGTTAAATGTGGTTTCCTTCAATATGTCCTGAGAGCGTTACATTGTCACACTTATTGAGGTGGGTGTTTTAGAACTATCGTTGGATCAATTTTTTTTTCAAATATAATATACATAATTACCTCTATAGCTAATAAATTTACTAAAGTTTCTAGACACATAAATACCAAAAAAAAAAGCTTTACCAAAAGTTTTTAATAGCTTGCGTAGGCAGGTGTTTGAAACTTGATTTTTTTTCTCTTATGTAGCTTAGCTTATTAGCTTATAAAACTATAGTGAAATCAAGTATATATATTTAGCTATAAGTTGCACACAAAAATATCTACATCGTTAATTGATTAACAATACTTTTGAACAGTATTTTTAAATTTTTATGGTTTTATTTGCTGTTTTAGACTTCAGAAGATCATCTGCGTGTGTTCTTTCAAGCTTTACTCTCACTATGCTGTACTTGAAATGTCAGCATTCAACTATAATCTCGCAATCTAATATTTTTATCTGCACTACTGCATTTTGATTTGTTGGAATGAAAAAATTAAAGCTAGTAGGTATGCTTAAATCTAATGTGGTTTTCGTCACCGCATCTCCTCAATTGATGGTCAGCTTAACTTAACAGCATAGCCTGTCAAAGTTTTACCGGCTTGCCCTCCCACTCAACATAACGCACTGAAGTGACGATCAGGTCAGGTTTCTTTTGACACACGGACTAAGTTTGTGGAAAATTCGGTGCCATCGAAATGAATGAAATATATAGTGAATGGCGCATTTCCCGCTAAAGGGTTATTTTTGTTGTATTAATGTCTTCTGTGTATACTTTTCAAATAATTATAACGGAAATAAACCGAATATATATATATATGATTATTATTATCGCTTATATTAGCACCTAAAAGGGCACAGAAATACACCGAGACAGAGGGTGCTCTCGGTGTATTTAAAAAAATTATTACATAAATACTGAGTCAGTTGTATTCTATGTGAAGATCACATGACTGAAAAGGAGATGGTTTTGTAGCATTGACGAGAGCCCTAAATCCGGGGTAGTTAGCTAGGGTACCCGGAAGCAACTCTGTAAACGCCACGGCAGTCAATTTAATGATGTCTACAGAATATAAAATATAAACAAAAATTAACAAAAACAATGGATTAGCTAGAATATACATGTGCAGTTAGCAGACAGGCAGCTTTTGGGCAGCTTAGATCTTTGCATTCTCGGGGTTGTTAACCTTGTCGACATAATTAATCTCGGCCAGGCCTGTCTTCTTGTTGCGGCGCACACCAAGCTCAAGCAGCTTGGAGAAAACTTTACTGAAATGGTCAAAAAAGAGCTCTTTATCCTCAGCATACTTTTCAACCCACGGTTTAAATTCGCGGTCCTTGAGCAGGCTATAGTCTGTGGGCAGCATCATCAGGTCCTTATCCTCGTCATAGTACTGCTCCACGCCAACGGAGTTCTTTTGCAGGTACCAGTCCTCGTGCAACAGCAGCTTAAAGTATGTGTTGGAGAATCGCGTGGGCGAGGGCACCCAAGGGCCGTCAAAGCCCGAGCGGTCAGCGTGACAGCGGCCGAGGTTATGGGCGCCACAGAGCGCCACAATCTCTTGATCGTTAAATCCCATGCGGTAGAAAATGTCGCGCAGGTGGTCCTGGCCCTTGGCACCATCAGGCAACCGGCCATTTGGCGGCACGTTTTTCTCATCAATGTAATCAACGCGGCCAGCCTTCCAGGGGATCACAGGGCCGCCCATAAACTCCAACGCCACCTTGCCAGCAAATGTCCACAGATCGGCGTAAGTGATCCAGGGGAATTGCTGCTTAATGGGCTCAAGAAAACGGCGCGCGTGCTCAAGGCCATTGTTGGCGCCATCCTTTGCTTCGAGCGGGTAGCGCATGGTCGAGCCATTGGAGCCGCCAGTTCCAGTCGCCGCATCATATGTGCCGGACGCGTGCCACGCCAGGCGCACTAGCACGGGGCCAATGGACCCATCGTCATAATCCTCATTAGGAATGATCTTCCTGATTTCCTCGGCAACGGCGTTGTAGTCTCCTTCAGTCATTATGTGGTGGATAGTTTATTATTTTCAAATTTAAGGACAAGAGAGGAGCAAGTTTGTTTGGGTCTGGGGTGAAAAAAATAATGATTACTGTTATATATATTTATTTCCTCATTGGATATTTATTATTCTTACATAAACAAAGACAAGATAAGTAAGTACTCAAGGCTTTAATTAAGTCCCAACCTATTTTGCAGGCCTATTCTGGCCTTGCAGTTTCCAGTAAAGTCCCCAATGGCTGTTTCGTCATTTTTTTGCTCTCATGTGGTAGAAACTCGGTCGTTCGCGTGCCAACTCATTTGGCACTGTCTCAGATCCTTCATCAATTTTGAGACCATTGTAGGTATAGCTTGTTATGATCTTCCGCTGAGTAGTCTTTTGGTTTAGAGCTTGTGGCCCTCGGCTTTTATTGTTGTGCAGGGTCTTTATTACCCTATTTGGTTTTGCTCAGTCTTACGATAAGAACTCCTTTTTAGCCTGAAGCTCTTTTGATGTATTCAACAGTGAGGTTAGATCCAGATCCGGGGATACTCCAAAAAGTACTTTTCTCTTTGATGCATCCTCTGGCAGTGCTTGATGATATGTTGCATAGTCTTAAATTCATCAATAATTACTGATAGTGTAGAGAAAAGAAAAAAATAGAGAAGAGTTCATGGAAGGAAATTAGCATTCTGTCACGTGATAGGATTAGGTCTAGAAAAGAGAAATAATAACCGGAAAACTAAGTTTAATTTACTGTACGGAGAGTTAGCGTTATTGTGAAATAGAGTCTTAGGGCTTGAATGCTCGACTTATGGAAAAAAAAAATATAAGGAACGGAAATTCTGTTGGAAGTTGACATGACGGTCTCGGTTTAAGAACTTTACAAGGTTGCTTGTTGTATTATTTCCGACTTAACGATTCAGCAAACTCTGAGTATGTATTAGGTTAACATTTGATTAGGTGTTATTTCTGAGTATGACCTCTAACTTAATAGTATATCTATAGTAAATTAAGTGAAGGATTGGTGTTTGTCTTTTCTAGAAGTCCTGGGGGATCAAAAAAGCTTAAATATTCTTCAAAGGGCTTCTCTGACTCCATTCACAATACGAACAATTGTTTTCATCATTTCCTAAAAGCCAAATTTAAACAGTATTTTCTCATGAGCTTGTCTCATTCTAAAGACTTTTAATTTGTAGTTTGGACAATAATTTATACTAGTCATTTTAAAACAGTACAGCTTAGGTAGCAGGCTGTCATCACAGTACTTAAAATTACACTTTATATTTTCAGAAAAAGAAGAACTGGCTCTATTTTTATTTCCATTAGAAATTGGAGCAAAAGAGGCGGTTACAGAGTAGTTTTGTTAGAAGACATAATTAATAACTGAATACAAAATGATTTGAAACAACGTATTCTTGTCCGTAACTTAACTCTCGACTATTGTAACTCTAAAAGCAATCTATCTTCAAAACAGAGAACTAAACAATGTGCGTCGTTAATTTAATTGAGATTCCTAATATTTCTTGAAATTATACTGAAGAAAAAAGTTCATGAAATACCATGAAGGTGCTATCAAAATTATGACTTCTTTTTTTTTCGTTTAACTATCTTTTATTATTTAAATACTGTTGTGTAAAAAATACTATTAAATAAAAGTTGTTACTTTAAACGTCTTTACTTTTATATGCACCTATGTTGGCCCATTCTACCGTTTGCATATTAGTCTATATAGTTTTAGTGGTTTTGGCCATGATCAGATATCCGACTATTTTTTGACAAGTTCTGGGTTTACCTTGCATATTCAATAGACATCAAAAGAAAAGTTTCCCCAGGGTTAATCAGTACAGAAAAGCCTTTAAACAAAAACGCCAAATACCTGAAAGATCTAGTGATTTTTATAGTGACCACCAAAAAAATAGTTTGATTTTCAGTACATTAAATAATTTCTGCTGGCATTCGCTTCTTTATGGCTTTTTACAGGCCATTGTTGACGTCAACAGAAAACATGACTAGACAAATGCAGATGATCACAGATCAGACATTCAGGTAAAGTAAATAGAAATTAACGATAAAAAAAGCTTTTTGTAAAATTGTTTGTATCTTTCACCCTACATGTTATACGAAATTCAAGAAAAGTGTACTGGTATCAAACATTGTATAAAATTTTTATTTACCTTCTAGTGCCAAAAAAGAAGCGTTCATCTACTAAACCACATGAAAATCTGGAAATCAATTTATTTGTCAATAAGAAAAATAGTTATGAATAAAACTTTTAGTACACTCAAGTGCTATTAGTAAAGTCATCTTAGACTAATAAAAAAATCTCGGTCAAATTTTGCTGTTTAGGTTTAAATCATTTTGAAAATATAATCAAAAGCTTGAATAGTAAAAAAGTCAATATTCATGAAGACAGTCTTTCTAAAACTCAAATCCCTACAATCACAATATCAATCAATTCAATAGCAAACGAGGTTGGCCGCCACTAGTGTAGCATGTTTCTACCTAACAATTTCTTATTTATTTCATTTTCTTTATTATAGCAACTCATGTAGAACAGTTACAACTAAGCTACCTTAGTAGCTCAACTGTACATCCTTTGCTATCTTTTTATGAATTTGCAAAAAAAAGAAAGAATTAAATATTATTGACCAGCATCAAAAGATATTTTTATCATCTTTCAGTATTTTCACTGGGTTACATACAGAACTAGTCAAGTATAAAAAAATGGTTTTCTAGCCCGGAACATTTGTGCAGGAGCTTTGTTTTCCGTGGCTGCGGTAGCTGCTATGCAAACCTACATAACAGATGCATGTATACTGCTATAGCAACTAGTCATATGTATAGTCTTCAATGGTTTACTCGGTATCTCTTATACATTTGGTCCTAGCTGAATGCTGCCTGTAGGACGAGAGCTAACTGCTGTCAACTAGGTTACCTAGTGGTAATAGATACATAAATACAGACTACAACAATATCAATCTGAGTCTGACGGTTACCAACAACTATTATTTGACACCAGCACTTCAAAATCATGCTACTCGCGGTTCAATGACAAAAAAAAAGAAAAAGATGCGTTAAAGACTCAGAATATTTTTTTTTTACCATTTGGATCCTTCATGTTGTGTAAAACCGTGACGGAAGCTATCTAAAAAAATGGAAAAGCAATCAGTTTATTCTTTTTACATCTATCCAAAAGACTCTGTTTTTAATTTAGACTTCAGAATCTAGTAAAGCAAAAGGTTTTTGCGTGAATTTGCAGATTTTAGCATTTAATAGCGCTGGTTTTGTACCCAGGGATTCATGTGCGAATAAAACCTTAGAATAAATCCAACTAGAAATTTTCATTAAAAAATTAAGGCCATCAAATGTCAACCCCCTTATACGTGCCAAGAGGGCTTTTTGTCAGTCTCATTGAGATAAGAGTTAGAGTTATAAAGTTTTTTTTTCAACTCTTTTGTTGTTTTTTGGTATGTAATGTCTAGATATTGAGGAGGTAAACTATTTTTTTTCTATATATCTAACACCAGAAACTGAAATCTCAACAAATTGCTGTAATCAAACAAAATATCAGCAAAAGAAATGCGCTAAGAGGTCTAGGAACTTGGTAATTACATCAACACACTTTTTGGTATTATAATTAACACTGAGATTAAATTCCGGAAAAAAAATTATTAAGAAGCTGAGGTCTTCTGAATTCAGCGTAAAGCTTTCATTTAAAAAGAGCTAACTATTTTTAGTTTGCTATGTTTATAATACTGTCTTTTCTTGGTGATGGACATTTTCTTGAAATATCTTTTAAAAGCACCATGATATATACAAAGTAGAAACTGCTTACCCAGAGTATAACAAGGTGTGGCCATAATAAATGTTTCCAATATATTCAGACACCTTTTTACCATACAGTTTTTTTTTTTTTTTTTTTTTTTTTTTTTTTTTTTGACTAGAAGAGCAGTCCTTAATGGGTTATTTCACTGTTGTGACTTTTTTTTTTCATTTATTTATCAACGTATTCTGCACTTTCGCCAGGTAGCCTCTGCATCGCAAACTTGTGTAAATTTTTTTTTGACATGTGGTTTGTTATATCAAAAAGTTATTGAATACTAAGAAAAGAATATGAGTTGTTTAAACAACTTTGTATAACAATTTGATTGATTGATTATTTTTGTCCGGCCAATTGGAATATTACACAAGATTATTTATAAAAGGGATCACTACCGTGTAATATTTATATGGACAGTGCCTTATGACCGTGAAGCCCGATGTTCATTTAATTTCAGTTTTGTAAGCTTTTGCTTTAATTGTCATGTACACCTAACCATTGCACGGATTGCTGAGAATTCTCGTCCTAATACTAGCTTGTCAGTACCAGACCTCCTAATAAAAAAAGTTAAAACCGTCTGAGAGTGATAATCCACAATGAGTTTGTAAGGACTCTTAAAAAAGAGTCTTAACGGCGGTGTGTTTGTGAGAGGCATTCACCTCTCGATATCCAAAAACTAACAATAAATTGTGGCTCTGGACTGGTAATACTCATGTATTTTCTGTCATTTTTAGTGTTCAACGAACTACCTCACTACTCAAGAATTACCCGGAATAGTGAGTTACGTAATTTGTTGAAATTTTTTCACCATCTTCAAGCACCCTCTAGAGGGTGGTGAAGTCCTGTTTCCAGGATTCGGATCTGTCGTTTCAGTTTACCTTTGTCGCTAAATTTGGACAAGCTCGTTGAGCCGTCTACCATTCAGGCTTCAGATATGCCATGTTATAAAATTGTCGTCTTCATTTGACATTTCGTAGAATTGTCGTTTTGTTTTTGTCGTGAACTACCTCGGATTCATCTCTTCAAGAGAAAAGATGAAAACATCAAGGGATTCTCAGAATGAGGGTAGTAATGCTCATTCGCTGCCGTATCAGTAGTCGTCCTTTTGGATAAAGGTGAGTTTAGCGTCATCCCAGGACGTACAACTCAAATCTTTTTGACTAGCTATTTTACGTTATGAAACGCATATACGTTATGTTGAATAGCAAAAGTATTTTAAATAAATTAAAGCTTCGTTAGCTCAGTCGGTAGAGCGTCAGTCTCATATTACAATTGTAATCTGAAGGTCGAGAGTTCGAACCTCCCACGGAGCAATTTTTTGTAAAATTTTTATTCAAACACGTTTACAAATTTTCAATCTAATTTTTTATTTTTTGGAGCTGGGTGAAAAATAGCATAAGTGGTGGTTTAAAAAATGGAAACTGGTGAGATGCCAAGAATGTGGCCAATTAAACGTCAACACCAGAGAATGTGGTTAAAGTACAAGCATCTCCTGGAGAGAGAAGGGTAGAATTTTTTTTAAAGAGAAAAAAAGAAAAAAAAAAAAAAGTAAAGATAAAAAAATGAAAAAGGAATAAATGATGATTTTCTTTTTCTATTCTAATATTCAACTGACATGCAACAAACGGCAAATATACATATATTCAAGAAACGCTGTTCTGAGTGAGGGTCAGATAGAAAGAATTTTTTTTTTTTTTTTTTTCTTTTTTTCATCTTCTATTGGTTTTCTTTTGTTTACTTCTAATTACTAAAGATCAATTTAAATCAAACGGCGCCGGTTGCTACTACTCCTATTGCTGGTGGTGCCGTTACCACGTTATAATAATGCTATAATTAGCCAAGGCGGGTTAAAGCACATTGAGCAACAAGTATGAGAAAAACGACGGAACAAAAAAAATTATTTAGAAACTAGCTTCACGCGTGGAGGTTTAAGAAGGCTCAGAGACTACAAAGTTAAGTTTTCTTTTTTTTTTTTTTTTGGGCAAAGCCGCCTCTGGCAATTAGCTTTTACCTGCAGTGGATCATTTAATGCTGCTTTGATAGATTATTTTGAACTGTCAGGTTTAGAAAGCTACTGCTAATTTCGTTCAACAAATTATAAAGCCAGAAAGGCGACCATCAAGTGGTCTTACCGCTGAGACCTATACGCCCTTAATAGTAACGCGCGTTAAGAAACTTTTTTGTCCACAAGGTATTTTTCTTTTCTAGTCAATAAGCAGTTACTTAAGAGAAAACAATTTAACCAATAATTACTGTCTCAAAATCAACGGCAGTTAATTCTAGTGGGTATACTGAAAAGCGTTGAAAAATCTTGGAGGCTCTGAGTATTTTTGAGGTTTTTGTTGTCACAAATGGCACCATTGTTAGAATTTAGTACTGTGTAGATTTTTGTTAGATACTGCTTTTTTCGTTGCTGTATACCAGGTGACTGCTGCAAAGTCATAGATTTATTCTAGACTGAAGATATAGCCGGTGAGCAACTTGGTTCTTGTTTGGAAGAGAGGCTCAAGGTGGTAGGATTAAGAAGGAACCGGAAAACTACATAATTCACACTGGTCAGTCAATTATTGTAATTGACAAAAATAAAAATAGAATTACCACTGCTAGATTCAAGATATTGAATGGCATAAACTGGAAAAATATATATATAGTAAGCTGGTAGACAGAGTCACTAGGCGGGTTTTTTTTTTTTTTTTTTGGGCTCTTGAAATTTTCTTTTGTTTTGCAGTTTTTGCCAAAAGAAAAAAGCCAAAATGCTATATAGTACTGAGTTTTCAGGATTTGAGCTGGGATGGATTGTAATGGAGCTGTTCTGACGAGCCCAGCTACCATTGGTTTTAAGTATATTTATGGACATCAACCTTTAAGTCCAATTATTGGAATGTCTTGACAGCAATTAATCCAGCTTAAAAGTCTTTTTAGTAATGTCTATATTATTTATGTTATTTATATTATTTATACTAGAGATTTAACTGGTGAGTCCTTATGGAAGCAGTGAATGTTTCATTCATTAATACCAAC
This sequence comes from Geotrichum phurueaensis, assembly GCA_030558065.1. Taxonomy (NCBI): domain Eukaryota; kingdom Fungi; phylum Ascomycota; class Dipodascomycetes; order Dipodascales; family Dipodascaceae; genus Geotrichum; species Geotrichum phurueaensis. Next base: position 53,168 of record JAJMRT010000077.1, read on the forward strand.
ATCTAAGTCTGAGAAAACTATTTATTACATAATCCCTTAACACAAGGTTTGCAAACTCTATTAACTACCCAACTTGGAATTCTCGGCAGAGCTGACCAATCAGGCTCTTCCTTGATCAGCGCTGCTCTCTCTAATTAAATCTTGAAGTGCTTTCAGGGATTTTTTCTATCATCAACTATTTTATTTATATATGATTAAGAACCCCTTACCTAGACTTTTGTTTTACGGCTAGTTTATAATACTAAACATTGTTTAATACTCATTCCCGAAAGTCTTTTTTTTTTTATTAAATAGATTAATGTTCAATGATTCCACTTCTTCCAGTTCCTTTTTAGCCAAGTAAAAACACGCTTCGTTATATATATAATCAGTTTATTGTCCTTGTAACTATTTAAAATTATACACAGAAGACATTAATACAACAAAAATAACCCTTTTAGCGGGAAATACGCCATTCACTATATATTTCATTCACTTCGATGGCACCGAATTTTCCACGAACTCAGTCCGTGTGTCAAGGGAAACCCGACATGATCGTCACTTCAGTGCGTTATGTTGAATGGGAGGGCAAGCCGGTAAAACCTTGACAGCTATACGCTTCGTTACATGAATACAGACAAAAGATTACCAACTATTCTTTATTTTTTCACGGGCGTTTTCAGACTAAAAAAAAGTCTGCTGATATTTTCTAATTATCTACTGGTCTATTTCATTACTATCTTGTGCAGCTTTGAGATTGAAAAAAGATTCTATACAGACAATTAAAATCATTTTGAAATAAAAACTTGTTAACTAAGGAAGAATATCTGTTTAATATTCATTTTTCACTTTTTTAGAGCAGGCCAAGCAGCTAAGATTCACAGGATTAAATAGTTTGTCTTGCCGTTTGTGCAGTGCAATTTCTACACACCGGTTAGCTTGGCAAAGTACTCAACTCTTGTCAAGTAATATCACTCAATTTTATATGCTCTGTAGAGAATAGGTTTGGATTTTGCCACTTGAAAACAGGTATACAATACTGCAGGTGAGAGCACTTGTTCAAAAATATATTCAGAACTTTTTGTCGCCATGGTTTTAAGTACCGGCTGTAGCCGATTTGGCACGAAACAAAAAAAATATGTGGGCAAAGATCTTTTTTCTTTTTTTTTTTTTTTTTTTGTTTTGCATGGCAATGTCTTGCCCTTTTTTTAACTTAATAATTTTTCTGCACTGTCAACTAAATTTAAAACCTCCAGTTATTTCAATACATCTGTCAAAATAAAAATAAAATTGATAATAATAATAATAATAATAATAATAATAATAATAATAATAATAATAATAAAAGAGAACCATTTTGACCGGCTGTTCTTAATCAGTTGTCGCTGCAGATAGTTCAACGTGATCCGTATTCAAACAAGTTTAGGAGTAAAGTTATTTTTTTACAGGGAAGCGGGTCTTTGAAAAAAAAAAAAAATCTTAAATTCTAATTACATTAGACTAATATCCCACTAGACCCAGAAAGTTATGAAGCGCCATAATCTTTTTATTATTATTTTTTTTTGGCGAGTTTTTTTTTCAACTTGCAAAAGTTTTTTTTTTTTTGGTTTTAGGCTGGAAAAACTTTTTTGCACTTTACTATAGCCCGGTTGCAAAGGATTTAGGTGGCCGTGCAGGCAAGTTGGGCGGCAGCGTTGACTTTTCTCTGCCACCATTTTTTTTTTTTTGCATATTAACATGTTGAACCAAATTTGTCTCTGTAGAAAAAATTATTATCTCAGGAAGAGCAACTGCTTGCAGTGGTTTTGGCAGCCAGAAACCTTCTCAATATAACCATCTTCATAATTAAAATTTTCTTTTTTTATCATTAGCATAATTATTCTTATTTGCATTGTTGCCGAATTGTTTAGAAATGTAAACCGGTTTTTAACAAGCAGCCCTGTTTATGTATATATATATTTATAAATATAACAGAACAATTAAACTATATTTGCATAAAAACCGACACTAAACGCAAAAAAAAAAAAAAGAAAACTTCATATTATTTTAAAAAGAATTTTCTGGCGAAGTAGTCCGAGAGTACCAGAGGTGCGGGTTTGCTAGGGCACTATACCTTCATGTTTTTTAAAAAAAAAACCCAGGCTCTAGGGTTCCGTAACCACCCACGCGCCGGGCTCTACCCAACCGGCCATCAGTTTTTTCAAACAGAAAAAATATTTTTTTTTAGCAAAAACAAGTATCTAAATATAAAAATGGTCAAAAGGGCTATTGCACGGAGGCCTCACAACAAACTTATGCTTTGAATATACAATAAGTGTTTTTTTTTATTATTGGTTGGTAATGGTGATTTAAGGGCCCAAGCTAAAATCAGCTTGAGCGAAAACCTGCTTGCCTCTAGCATAGCGCGTCGGGTGGACTCGGTAAAAGGATGATGAGTTTTTCAATAGCCAAAGCGGGAGTGGTTTGTTTACTACAACCATTACAAGTTTACAAACCCCCTGGTTAAATCCATTGGTTTCTATTGTTGTTGTTGTTGTTGTTGTTGTTTTTAACATTGGCTTGTTTTAGTGGACTTATAAAAACTACTACTTAAAAACGGCTCATTATTGCTAACAGTATTTTTCCCTTTTTTCTACTATACTCAAAGTTGAGTTTGGATATTTATCTTTGATATAAACTTGGTCAATCTCGTGTTTGAGAAAAAAAAAAAAAAAAAAAAAAAAGCGGTTTTAAATTGTCATTTTTTTTTCAAGTAGATAACACTTGTGGTTTAGTAGCTACTCCCAATTCAATCTACTAACGTTGGTTTTTCCATCCATTCATTCATTCATGCTTAGATTGTTTTGACATATAACTTGGCAACTATAGCGTTAAAAAAAATTAAATAAAACTAAACTGGATAGAACTTGGTTTGTCTTTTGGACCCATTTTCAGTCTGGTTTTGAAAAAAAAAAAAAGGATTTAAGCCAAGACCAATCATATATATATTAACCAAGAATAGCGGCTTGGTTCAAGCCTTTTTTTCTCGCAGAGGTCCAATTCCTTGATTTTTTTTTGGGGGGGTTTTTTTTTCTGCCTGTGTGGGCTCAGAATGTGGGAGAAAGTGATACAGCTCTTAGAAAGTGTTGGACAACAACCCGAAGGATTTGGTTCACGCACACACATGGCAATTTCGATTTGTTCTCGGGCAACTCCATAAGATATCAACCCTTCTCAACCAACAAGAAAATCAGATTTTGGATTTTAATTTTGTATAGAGACAAATAAATAGGTTGTTTTTTTTGTTTTCTTTTTGGGAAACTTTCAACCCCAATTCCCAAATCGCTATGTATATATATATATATATATATGTTCAATTTTTTTACTTGTTCTATCATAACCTCTCTTAATATTGATTCATGTCTATGATCATCTACATGTATTGTTCATTCCCTTGTCAGTTATTCCCACTTCCCTTGGTTTTGTTTTTTGGAGGCAATAAATGTTTGGTTTTTTTCCCTCCAGATACACTAAACCAGCTCTAGTGTCACTGTACAAAAATAAAACTGCTGCCAGGTTGGACCTAGTGGTCGTTTTTTTTTTTTTTTTTTTTTTTTTTTAAATTTTTAACTTTTTTTTTTTTTTGCGATTGGCGCAACGGG
>JAJMRT010000078.1:0-56276 GCA_030558065.1 Geotrichum phurueaensis
CGTGAACCACCTCGGATTCATCTCTTCAAGAGAAAAGATGAAAACATCAAGGGATTCTCAGAATGAGGGTAGTAATGCTCATTCGCTGCCGTATCAGTAGTCGTCCTTTTGGATAAAGGTGAGTTTAGCGTCATCCCAGGACGTCTGCCGTATAATATATCGTCCTTTTGGATAAATGATGAGTTTATCGTCATCCAAAAACGGGGTACTTTTAACGTCATCCCAGGACGACAAAACGCTTTTTTTTTTGTATTGTTATTTACTGTAAAATATATTTCTTGGAAACTGTTAAAAGTTTTAAGTAATAATTACGGTTACATGGTTGTATAGTGTAGTGGTCATCACATCGGATTTTGATTATATTCAAAATTCCGGGAACCCCAGTTCGATCCCGGGTACGACCTTTTTTTTGTATGTAAGACTATTTTTTTATTTTTATTTTTTGCGAGACACTCTTGTTTCAGTCTTGCTAAATTGCTTGGCCAAGGTCAACAGACACGGTCAATATTTTTCCACAACGGGCTTCAATACGTACAGTAACTACTAGATATTAGGACAATAAATACATATTCTATTCACACATTTTGTTCTATACTAGGCCATCTTAGAGTTTACAAAAAAGGGGCAGTGGGATTTATCAAGTGCAATAAATATGATCATTGGCTTTATACCTACATAAGTCATGAGTTATAAATAAGAAACAGATATATATACATGAGGTGGTGCCATAACATCAATCAGAGCAAAACACAAGCTGACAAATGACAAGGGCAACTTATAACAAATCTTTTTCTAGCTCAGCCGCAAACTCATCGTCATCATCGTCATCATCATCATCATTGCTGTCGATAGCAGCATTGCCGTTTGTTTCAAGGTTATGTATCAGCTTGCTTTTTTTGGATGATTCATCGCCTTCATCATCAGAAAGACTGCGTTTTTTCGAGTCCTCCTCCTCATCAGGCGGGCGCTTGGCCGAGACGGTCTTACCAGCGAGAGTCTTCCCCGCTCGCGACGCTGTTTGCTGGTTTTCCTCTTTTTCGTCGTCATCTTCATCATCGTCATCTTCATCATCGTCGTCGTCTTCATCGTCTTCATCATCGTCGTCGTCTTCATCGTCTTCATCATCGTCGTCGTCTTCATCATCGCTGTCATTGTCATCGTTGCTTTCTTCATCCTCATTAGAGTCCTCCTCTTCGTCAGACGAGTTCATAAATTCGTCCAGCTCTTTGTTAATCTCATTCCAGTCGATTTTACCGTCATTGAGAGATAAGACAAACGAGTCTGTATCAATATCTTCCATATTGTCATCGTTCACCGCGGCCCTCTTTGCACCTTCATCCTCTGGGATAGGTATATCACTTCCCTCTGGTCGCTCAAGGTAAAAATTCTTCTCGGGAACGCGCTGCCAGTTAGCGATGCAATCGTACAGCCATTTCAGATGGACAACTTGGACGTCAGGGCGCTCAAAAGCGCGGCGTACTTTGGCGGTGCCGTTCTTCACGGCAATAACATGCGTCACGGTGTCAATAAGCTCAGCCACGACAATGGCACCAAAACTGCGAACCCACTGCACAATATCGGCCTGGTCAAGCTCGATGCCTAGTGGCAGCACGCCTGAAAAGAGAATTACGCAATCGTGGAAAACACGACGCTTCATACGCGGCATAATCAAACCAATATCTGGCAGATCTTGCTCCGTCAGCGTATCAACCCCCTTTTTCAAGACGAGTTTGTCGTATTCTTTGTAATATTCGTCATGCACGCTTGTCAATGCACGATTTAAATTGAGAAGTTCAGAGTCGTCGTCATGCAGCAATTGCTTATGGTAGGGCTTTGGTTCCGGTGGGCCATTTGATTCGCTCGTGCCGTTTAATACAGAGGCTTTTTCTTCTTCTGGGATGTGTTCTTTTTGCTCCTTCTTCTCTTCTTCCTGCTCAATCAACTCTTGTTGCTTAGCTAGTGGGCTCTCTTGTTTTTGCGACTCAATAAGCTGAGATCGCTCAAAAGATTGAATGGCAAGTAGCTCTTGACTATCAACGCCTTCCTCTTCTGCAGCTTCATATTCAATATGGGCAGGCTGGGGTTCGGTGTCTTCCTTTGGCTCCTCAACTTTTCCGTCTGCGTCGACCGGCAGCTCTTCCACCTTTGCATCGTCTTTGAGAACTGCCTCCACAGAGATACCTTCTGGAGGAGGGGTGAGATTCTGCTGCGGCAGGAAACTTGAGTTGATATCGCCAATACCAACAAAAAAACTGTAGGGGACGACTTTGATTAGATTCGGGCTCCATTTCCATACATCACCTCTGTCATCGATAATAGCAACCATAGCGGTCGAGACAGGAAATAATCGCTTAAGTGACTTTTGCGCCATGCTTCCGCTCTCATCACGCGACAGAATACGGTCACCAAAATATTTGCCTTCCGGGTCAATGATCTTAGCGATTGCAACAGCATAAGCACGCGTCGCCATAGTATAAACATGCATTTCGTAAAGATTGTAAATTTGCTCAAAAAACTCTTTCAGTCCCGGCCTCAGCTTGACATAGTACCGGGTATGAGTTTGGACAGGAACCTTGCCAGGACCGTAGCCTTCCTCGAGCAATACAAATGACTGGACGTCCTTAACAGCTTCGTAGTTTGGATTTGTGGGGTCAGATTGCCACTTTTCGATAGTGGTGTCAACGGCTGCGTGGATAACGGTCTGATCTAAGTCGACCACAAGAATAAGTTTCCGGTTCTTCAACAACTGTGACGAGGAAGATTTTTCCATTCTTTGGGCCTCATCAAACGAGACTTTCAGGCCGTTCGAGTCATGAGACATGGCAATGGGGGCACGATCCTGGTTACTGAATTCCGTGTAATCTAGCTCGTCAACCTTGGAGCCGCAGAGGGCACATAGCCCCGCATACTGAACGGAGTGGGTGCATGGCTCAAGGATCTGCGCAAAGACAAAGTTAGGGTCCGAAATTTCACTACCGATGGTGACATTCCACTCTTTAAGCTCGCCTTTGATCGGACTCTCAAATGTGCCAAAAAATTCTTCTTCAACTTTTTTCGGTAGCTCACCATTCGCCTCGTTGACTGGCACATCGACCATGTTCCAGTACTTGTAGCGCAGGATGGGCGTATGCTTATCCACAGGAGATGCCTCATCGACAAGCAGGGCGGTGATGATAACTGGGAAAAGCGTAGAGGATGGGAACCTCAATGGAGTAGGTTCAGATTGATCCATAGGTGGGGTGATGGTGTAGTCTCAGAAAGGGGTGGTAGTTGGACCAAATAAGGTGAATGCGGTGAGTATGATATTTCGAATAGGTCTGCAGTAATAAATAGGAAAGTGTCTTCAGCACTGTCATAACAGTAATCCAAAGCTTGATATGCCTAGTAGATCTTGAGTCGACGCGAAGCAATGAAGAGAAAATAAACGTGACAGAGAAGTCGCGTAAGGAAAAAACGTGCTTCAAGAGTAGCAGACGCGTTGAAATAAAATGTTAAGTAAAGAAAATAACAAATGACGGCCAGAAAAAATATGTGTACTTTCTGGTCTCACTAGTGGCTGCGCCTGGGGGAGTTGAAGGTTTAAAAGATGGATTGACTGGAGAAGGAAAGTTGGAAGAAAGAAAAAAGTTGGGAGATTTTGTAACAATTTTATACTTGTCAAAGTGCAAAAAACATTTGGGACTCATCGCGCAAAGGCATTGAAGACCCATGGTTTGTACTGGCAAAAAACGCAATCGGGACCCAGAACACAAATCTCAACGCGTATGCACCTGTCAAAGAAATACATGTGATACTAACAAAATTTCATTATCGATACAGTCTGATGATGAATGTATTAATGTAGAACCGTGAGATAAATAGACAAATAAATTAAATATGAACATAGCATCGCAGGCACATTCTAGAAACGACCTCCTCGTTGTCCCCCGCGGCCCCGGAATCCACCTCTTCCTCTCGGCGCGTTTCCTCCCCTAATCTTTGCCAGCGTCTTTGGTCTAAACATAGGTGCGTGCCTAAAGAGGAGTTAGCAGATGCAATAGCAACAAAATAAGCACCAGCAAACCGTCAAACCAATTGCCGTGAAGCCAATTGAGGCGGGCCAGTAGCGCAGTCAAAACCACTTACCTTAGCATGTCCGGAATTATGAATAGCTTTACGTGGGAGCCTCTTACGTATACCTGCTCAAGATGCGTCACCTTGCCATCACGAGCAGTCACTGTCACGTCTCTTAGCTGGACGTTCATGTTATCCTCAGCTACAAAAGTTAGCATTGTACTACCAGCAACATCTCTTGAATAATACTCACCTTCCAGAAGCTTTCCTCTATATGTCTGTCCCGAGGACAGTTCAAGTGTCACCACATGGCCCTAAAAAAAAAGTTAGAAGAGAAACAATATATACCCTACTAAAACACAAAGACTTACCTGCGCCTCGTTCAGCAGCTTGATAGGAACTCCGACAGTAGACATTCTGTATATGCAAAATAAAGAATATTCAATGGGTTAAGACAAATGTCGTCGTCGTCGTTACTGGTGAAGGACTTGAGGGAAGTTCTGACAAAAAATGTTTGGCAGTTGGGACAAGGCGCAAAAAAAGTCATACAAACGTTGTGACGGTTATGCACAACTACCATCATCATTCAGGGACTTTTGTAAATGACCTGGGTTTTCCTTTCCTCTTCAGCCTGTCCAAACTGCCTGCAACATTCATTTATAACCGTAATGGCTGTGGACATTGACACCAACTCCTTTTTGATTGATGCCAGCAATGGATTTGCTACGACGGGGCTTGCCTACAATGACGTCAATGGCAAGCTGTCGCCAATCTTCTCACTTGAGAAGGTTCAGCTCCAGTTCAGCGTTAACAACATTCTCAGCTTAGTAGTGGCCAACAATATACTATGTATGGCCCTCAAAACAGGGAGGATCATTCGAATTGACCTCGAGCATCCTCAGGATATTGATGGTGAGTGAATTGGGTTTGTTATTATATTTACTTTTATTAATTTGTCGGTGCTAACATTCAGTTTAGATATAGATATGCCTAAAAAGTCGTCAGAAATCGGCCAAATCCAAAAGACTTTCCTTGATCCAACAGGCTCACATCTGCTTATTTCGACTTCTATGGGTGATAACTACTGTCTCAATTACCAGTCTACAAAAGCAAAACAATTGAGTCGATTAAAAGGACTTCATATCACAAGTGTTGCTTGGAATCCAGCCAGACCTACGAGAACGACTGGCGAGATTTTGCTAGGAACAGCAGATGGCATTATCTATGAAACACTTATAGAGCCTTCAGATGAGTACTTCAAGAGAGAAGACAGATATGTGCGAAAGGTGTGGAAGAATAGCACAGGTGACGCCATTACTGGTCTCAACGTGGTCTCTAGCAAAGATAAGTCAGTTAAAAAAGTGCTTGCGAGTACAAAGTCTGGCAAGGCCTACTTTTGGCAGGGAAAGGCATCCAGTAACACGACATCGGATGGGATCCCCATATACCCAAAGTTTTTTGAGCGGGAAGAACCGGTTATTGAGGAGTTTGACCCGGCCCTAAATTCAGTTATCTCTATTGCACCAAAACCATCGAAAACGCCTATCAACTACAGTCCATCTTTTGGTTGGCTTATTGGCATTGGTGTGCTACATGGTGTTGTTCCGGCTTCGGACAATTCAAGCGTTGCAAAAGATAAACTGTTCAAAGAGGCTGATTTATTTCTTGCAACGGATTTAGACAGCAGTGCTGACAGTTTGCGATCGCTAATACTCACCGACTATCATATGTTACTATTGGCTGGAACAACTGTCTATGGCATAAACAGACTAAACAATAAGGTTGTATTCAAAGATACAGTTAAACTGGAGCCGCAGGAGAGCATCATTGGACTATGCTCCGATATTCATAATTCGACATACTGGGCGTATACAACAGAGAATATTTACGAAATTGTTGTCAACGACGAGGATAGAGAAATCTGGAAGACATATTTGGAAAACAAAAACTACGAGGAGGCCTTGCGACTAGCAAAGGATACTTACTCGAAAGATGCTGCATGCATAGCCTATGGCGAGCATCTTCTTGAGGAGAAGAACTACAAGAAAGCTGCGCAGATGCTTGGTGCTAGTAGCAAGGCTTTTGAGAGTGTTGGTCTCTCGTTCATGGACGCCAACCAGTACGATGCTCTTCAAATTTATTTGACAACGAAACTGAAAAATCTGAGCAAAACGGCTCATTTACAGCGTACCATGCTGGTCAGTTGGATTGTTGAGTTATATATGGAGAAGTTGAATGCACTTGATGACTCAACGGCAGCTATCGAAGAGCCAGAACCTGCAAAAGAGGAACCGAACGGAACTATCACACCGACTCTGCAAAAGAAAAGGTCAAAGACTGTTTTTGATGAGTCAAAAGCCGTTGTGCAGTCGTTCCAGGATTTTGTGACTGCTAATAACGCTGATCTTGAAAAATCAATTGTTTATGAGATTATTTCAGCCCACAGCCGACGCGAAGAGCTCTTGTTTTATGCAAGTGCCATCAATGACCGCCACTTTGTGCTCAATTACTGGGTGAGACTCGAGAGATGGAGCGAGGCCTTGTCGGTTCTGCAGGTTGAAAACGATGAAAAACTGTTTTACAAATACTCTACTGTTCTACTGGTGAATTTTCCCAAGGCAACTGTTGATACGTGGATGAGAAATACTGAACTTGAGCCTGCCAAGTTCATCCCCGCAATTCTAAGTTACATGCAGGGATATAGACCGACTGGCGTCGAGTCAAATCAAGCGATTAGGTACCTAAAATTTTGTGTCAACCACCTGAAGAGTACCGACCCAATTATTCACAACACTCTTATTGCTCTTTATGCATCAAACACGGCGCTAGATGAGGCTCCTCTGGTGTCCTTTTTAGAGGAACACAGTTCTAATCCCTATTATGATACTGACTTTGCCCTGCGCTTGTGCACCAAGTATAAAAGAGTTCAGGCATCAGTTCATATCTACTCATCCATGGATCTGTATGACGAAGCTGTGAGTCTGGCTTTGAGCAACAATAACGTTGATCTCGCATTCATTGTGGCTGATCGCCCCGTGGAAGACCCCATTTTGCGTAAGTCATTGTGGTTGCAAATTGCCAAGCACATCATTGTCAAACAGCAAGATGGCTACAAGTCTTCGTCCGACCTTCTTAGTCGCTGTGAGTTACTTAAAATTGAGGATCTCCTACCGCTCTTCCCCGACTTCACAGTGATTGATGATTTCAAAAATGAAATTATCTCGTCAATGGAAGTGTACAGCACAAGTATCAGCCAGCTCAACAAGGAGATGGATGAATCAGTTGAGATGGCTGAAAACATCCGTGGCGAGATTAAGAAATTTGAGAAGCGATACGCCTTGGTCGAGCCCGGTGAGAACTGTTTCCTTTGTGGCTTCCCCGTCGCGACCAAAAAGTTCTATGTCTTTCCCTGCCTGCACACATTTCACTGCGATTGCCTGCTCGAGGTGGTGCTCAAGTCCTCAAACTACAAGGCGATTAACAAGATTCGCGAGATCCGCAAGTCTGGCTCAACTCCCGTAAAGGAGGGCACAGTGTCTGCTGCTGCTATTTCCACTACTACCTCCAGCAGCGGCGGAGGCGGCGTGATGGGCAACGGCACCTTAAGCAATGAGCCCAAGACACTGCTGAGCAAGGACCAGGTCACGGCAGAAATTGACAAGGTGCTGCTGGCATCGTGTGTTCTCTGCGGCGATGCTCGCGTCGACTCAATTGACACACCGCTAGTACAGCCGTCGGACCGCGCTCTTGCATCCGAGTGGGCTCTGTAACGAAGTAATTTACGAACCTATTCCTATATATACTATCATTTTTTAGTTAATCAATTTTAAGAATTAAATGAAAAAAAAAAAAAATCATATTGTCATTATGGTGGTTGGTCTACGTATCTATAGCATAAAAAAAATCATTTCCAAACGTCATTGCGGATCCTTTTGGCCTCACATGGCAAGCACACAAGGACACCGTCTTCACGCAGGATAAATTCATTTGATTGAAAGGGCTCGTCACAAACCTCGCAGGCAAAACAAGTGTTGCACCAGTTGCGGCCCAGCGCCTCAATGCAGGCCTCGCCATTAATGAGCTTGTGATCACATTTCCAGCAGCTCAGCGCTGTTTTCTGGCTATAGCAGCCCTGGCACCAGGCGTTATTATCAAGGATACAGTAATCCTCATTCTCCTTAAAGGGGGTACTACACTGTGCGCAGAAGAAATGTCCCGCGTGCCAGTGATGCCCCAGAGCAAAAACGGCGTTGCCCTCAATGGGTGTTTTACAGTAGTGGCAGCGCGCTGAAAAGAGCTCGTGGTAGTCAAGATGACAGTAAAGGCGTTGCGTTTCGGGCACAAAGTAGAATTGCGAGTGCTCAAGCTGCATGCGGCAGTGCCAGCATCGAAAGCAGTCAATATGGAGGTGGACACCGTTGGTTTGCACGACACGCTCGTCGCTTTGGATCCGCTTCCGGCATGCGGCGCAGGAATGCATGGGCTGTTCAGCCTGAAGTTGCCGTGGAGTCGGACTTGGCAGCGGCTGTGAGCGCCGCACAGGCTGGGCTTGCTGCTCCGGTTGCTGCTGATGCGTGGGCGTAGGTAACTCGCGGCGGCGTGAAAAGCTGTTAGACGAGCTCTGGTAGGGGCTGCTTGGAGCACCTTGGTAGGGGCTTACTGGTAGCTGCCGCTGCTGTCGTGGTTGCGGTTTAATATGCTGGGGCTGATACTGATTCTGCGGCGGTTGTGGTGATCGCGGCGGCGCGCGTTGCGGCTGTTGTTGATACTGATGCTGTGGAAGCTGGGGTGATCGCGGCGGCGCGCGCTGTGGCTGTTGCTGCTGATACTGCTGATACTGATGCTGTGGAGGCTGGGGTGATCGCGGCGGCGCGCGCTGTGGCTGTTGCTGCTGATACTGCTGATATTGATGCTGTGGCGGTTGCGGTGATTGCGGCGTGACTGGCAGCGATCTTACAGAAGGTGGACGAGGGGGCATGGTGTCATTACTTGTTGACTCAAGATCGGGAGACGGTGGCACGGGAAGTGGGCGCTTTGGAAGCATTCGGGGGCTACTACTTCTGCTGTTGTTCCGGCTGGATTCCTGGATAGCGGGTAGTGACCGGGTAGTTCTGGAATACTATAATAATAAATAAAATAAAAAAAAAGAAAGAAAGAAAACAGGTACGTTAGCAATCAGTAAGAAAAAAGTAGACGCGTCGGAAACTCCAGTATTGGTAACGGTTCGGGCAAATTGTAAACAAACACTTTCACGTGATGGCTGATAAGAGGGCGAAAGTCTTTAAAGGGGCAAGGAGGCCGCAAAGAAAAAAAAAACGAGCTTGTGTATTTTTGATACTTACCATCGGCGGCGTTGGGGAAGACGTGGACGGGGGTGGCGGTTCTGACGAAGAAGAGCAAGAATCTGGTTGGAAAGAGAATGGGTCATTTGGCAACGATGGCACGTCCAAAATGGGCGATGTGGGTGTCATCTCGGTCATATGCAGGTCGTAGCGTGGAAAGCTCTTATCCGCTATTAGCGCTATGTTGGCAGCGTCGTTATACGGGTTGATGCTGCTGGAACTAACGAAAAATAACAGCGTTTCGGCGGCCATAGCGGCCAAATTATGGTCGCAGCTAGGCACCATCTCAACGGTCGCAACCCTCGGTCCGGGTGAAGAAGACAGTGGGGGGAGCACCTGCGTTTTGCCAAACAATGGCGAGGGCATGCCGCTCGACACTGAGGAGAACGACGACAGCGACGCATTAGTGCTGTGTCGCGTCATGTCTGAACTTGCGTATGACGAGGATGAAGTAGACGTGCGAAAGGATTGCTCGCTGAACATGAAAGGTGAAGACCCGGACGGATGCGTAAACGACTCTACATTTCCAAAGAAAGCCTGACCATCGTCATTCTGCATAGGCACGGGCGGAAGCGGCACTCCACGCGAGTTAGGTTCAAATCTTTTAGCTAACGACGAGGTCGGGTTAAGCATCATCTGGCAGAGAATTGGCTCAATTGATTCGGCGTCATCTCTATTATAACCCATGCATAACAGATCCGGTTGATGAAATAGGTCCTGTGAAAAGTCTATGCCTGGGCCACGGCCATCGTCAAGAGCAGAAACCTTGACTTTATTGGCGAAGTTCCCGAAGTCTAGTGTGCTTAGCAATGAATCAGACCCCGATACTGGCCCAGTTACAGGAACATTGTATACAGTCTTTTTCAGATTGAAGTTGCGCCGGATGTTAGGTATAGTTGACGGATTTGAACTGGTTTGATACCATTCGGGGGCTTTTGTAGTTAAAGTCTCACTGGTGGTTGATCTTGCGGAGTACATATTGTTACTATCTGTAGACGGTCTCTTTAAAACTACAAGCCCAGTGCAATCAACGCCTTTTGCTTTGTGAAAGAGGATTTGCCCTGGAATATATATATATATACCTTTAACAGCAAATGTATTGTTGAAAGGGCATAGCTTGAACCCACTGGTTGGCTTGGTCAACCAGCTCAAACAGGCACCAACGAGCAGTTACATTCTGTTTACATCCACAGACAAACTCCACCCAGGCAAAACTCATACATGATTGCCACTTAAAACCTGAAATACCAATGGCTACAGTACATGACTGTTTGTGGACATTGACAAAAAAAAAAATCAGAAATTTGAATGTTGTCTCCTCTTTTGCTGAAACAGACTAGCTACGAGTACCTGTTGGTTCTGCATCTTTTAAACAAACGTTGCGGTTGAGACTTAGCCCGGCAGCTATCACTGTGGGGCGGTGAAGCGGCCAGTATTTGATTGTTGAGCATATGCACCAAATACTGTACATTGCCTTTCTGAATCATTGTGAACCCACTTGAAAACGTGAGTTCAGTGCTGTCGGTCACTGGGATGTGCTTCGAGGGATCAGCCGTGAATCACAGTGCTATCATAAGCCAGGGGAAAAGAAGATGTTTACAGATCTCCCAAATAAGAAAACTTTGGGGGGTTTCTGTGTACGTTGGGCAGGTCAGTGAAAAGGAACCCGCATGACAGAAGCGACGTTTCTAAAGTCAAATGCCAACTCAAGGGGCTTCTAATTGAGATTCATACTTCATATCATCTCTTTAATCATCATGGAGTAGGCACAATGTATGAGCAACGGTATCAGGATTATGACAAGCCGCTGTTATACGATGCCTATCATTTTGCTTATTTATTGCTGCTATTGCTGGTGATCCACCAGTCGAAGGCAGCTTGAACAATTATTGATCTGGCTCCACTGCCGTCCGCGTTTACTTGGTCAAGTTCCCACCGAGCTTACAAGGTTGGTTTATCGCATCTGAGATTGATTGGTTGAAGGTACGAGGAAATCAGTTCATGGCAAGCCTCTTTGGATAGCATATTCGCTATACCGATTTAGACTGTTGCTGGTCTTGACAGGCGCAAAACGCGATTTGCAGCTCCAACCAGACAAGACAAGGTTGTTGCCCATCATTTTTTTCGATTCCATCGATTCATCGCTGGGCCTGTTCAATCGTCTGCGGCGTTCTCTACTAGACCTGATTCGCCTAAACCAACTGCTCGCAGAAAATATGAGGTTTTTTCGAACCAAAAGCTTCAGAAACAGCCTTCTAGGAAAAACTCAAGACAGCTTGCTTGACTTAAGCTTGAGAAACGGTCTTTGTTTGTCATGTTTACCGATATCATCAAAAGGTCGTTCAAGATGAGTTACATAGGTCTTTTTGGATCTGAGATCTTAAAGTCGCTAGACAGGACTAAATCTTGTGTGTTTTACGCTTTCTGAAAATACTACCGCCCACTCAAGACAATCTAGAGACTAATGAAAAAAATGTAACACAAACACAAGATGCCTAACAAAAAAAAAAAAAAAAAAAAAAAAAAAAAAAAAAAAAAAAAAAAAAAAAAAAAAAAAAAAAAAAAAAAAAAAAAAAAAAAAAAAAAAAAAAAAAAAAAAAAAAAAAAAAAAAAAAATCCGGAAAAGCGCTACGTTCTACAACAGCTTTTTTTTTTAAAAATAATTTTTGAGGCCCGAGTTTCCAGGCTGGAGGATTGGCGAATCGCGCTAGAAGGTGGTAGATAAAAGCAATGCGGAGCTCGAGAGAGTGAAAGCCGTTTGATATTCCGGCGTTGAAGCATTTTCAAATTTCATCAGATCAACCCCAGAGTATAGCTTGAGCTGCCACAGCTGAGCCTTCTGACCATAATGCAGCAGCAACAGTTGCGACGGCTGCAGGCTGAGAACTAGTCGTGGTGTCATCAGCCATATTGACACTGGGCTAAATTTGCGTGTGGGTTGGCAATTGCGGGTAGAATCAAAATGCTTTGAGAAAATGAAATGGAAAGTAAATAAAAAAAAACTTCCCATTTTTTTGTCAAATAAGATCTATATTTACTAAATCCTATTCTGATGTGCAGAGTTGTTTGCAGTATTTGAGAGTATTTTCCAACCCTAACTGTGCATGGAATAGTTCTTTTTTTTTTACAAATACAGGTGCTTTGGATCACAAGTAATGTGAATGAAAATCTTGTTACTGGGCGCGTCAAATCCGCTACCAAAAAAAAAATAAAAAATTGATAGTGAAAATAACAACTGTAAGGTAATCTATGTTACTGAGTGCGAAATTTAACGATAATAAAGCAAAAAATTAAGATAGATTAAGTAGAAATGTAACTGGAGATCAAACCTAAAAGAAAGAAAATGTTTGATAATACTCTCTCTTATAATCATTTATTGACAATACGGTAAGGATTTGAGCAGTTGTCACTAGAGTCTGTTGAACAGCCAGTTTGACTAAATGTTGAAGGTATAAAACGCTTGGATATATTGATTTTGTTTAACTGGTTTCATACATGAATGATATTTAAATACTGGATAGCAAATGTCTTCGTAAAAAACAAAAATTTGATTTGACCTTATATGTCGAAGAGAATAACGCACTGATGTGACGATCATGTCGGGTTTCTCTTGACACACGGACTGAGTTCGTGGAAAACTCGGTGCCATCGAAGTGAATGAAATATATAGTGAATGGCTCATTCCCCGCTAAAGGGGCCATTTTTGTTGTATTAATGTCTTCTGTGTATAATTTTCAAATAGTTATAAGGACAATGAACCGATTATATACATATGTCGAAGAGAGCTATTGAATCTTTCTTTCAATTTAAAACTTGACATTTAAGACTTTGACTTTTAACAAAAGCTTGACTTTAATAAATGAGCTTTGGTTTAATATTGTCTAAAGATTGGACTATCTGATAAATCTATTCTTTAAGGTGCTGATGGTCGCTCAATGTTCAGTTATATAGGCCTTTTTGTTTAACCAGAAGTGACTGTGGCCCGAAAAAGCCGAGACTAACCACCCCCAGGATTATGCTCAATCCTCCCAAGTAAACACGGGCAATAATCTTTTAGCCCTGCGTCAACATCGCGTCTTTTGTTTTTGTTTTTTTTTTTGTTTGTTTAAAACCCATATCAACAACACACACACGCATACATTATCAGATCGCTATGACGCTGCCAGTGAAAATTAAAGTCAAGGGACTCCCAAACCAAGACATGGTTAGAGGCTTCCCAGGAATTCCAGCCACTTGTGTAAGCTACCTTTCTCCAGCTCCTTTCAGCGAGCGGAAACAGTGCTTTTCATTTGACCCCACCCATTACTAACGATCCCATGCTCAGCCCAGGCTAGAAGGCAAGGTCGAAGTGCGGTGCTATAACTTGAATGTTATGAACATCTCAAGCGTGACTATTACTCTTTACAGAATTGACGCTGTCCAGTCAACAAGCATCAACAGCAGCCGGTGCGAACAATCCTATAAAGTCGGCGATGACCAGCATCTTTATCAGGCACCGCCAGGAAAGAAAGCGGAAGAATTCATGGGCATGGATTTACCCTTCCGCCTGCTGCTGCCCAAAAGTCAGCCAGGAAGTATCTCTCTGGCCAAGGGCGCAGTGGAAACGACATACCGTCTCTACGTATCGGTGACGCTGGCGCGGTCACAGAAACCCGTGTTTGAGTACTTTCCTGTGCGTATTAAGCGCTACGATAAGCTTTCCCTCTTTCGCAAGTATTCAACGCCGCGCGAGGGCAAAATTGTCTCGCCAGATCACATTGTCAATCTAGATTACCTTCTCAATCAAACCTCCTTTGGCCCCGGCGACACTATCACTGGCCACGTCCGCATCAAGCCCAACCCGGACTGGCCCGCGCGCTCGCGCAAGGTCAAGATCCAAAAATTATCAGTACAGATTGTTGAACTTATTACATTTACCCTGGAAGGTGAACAACCCGTGGAAAAGAAACGCAAGTTTGAAAAACATGTCCTGGCCCAAGATGTGCGCCTGTCAGAGGTCGCAGGCAAGTTACACAAGATTGTTATTGATTTCCCCAACTCTGAGATCCGCAATCGCGATGGCGTGGTGCCGCAGCAGGACCAGAGCCTGCCGCTCGATGCTTGTAATGGGTTCACAACCACAACGCAAACGTATAAGATTGAATATTTTGTGGTCATCAAGGCTAACTTTTCGCACTGCAAGGATGTTTCTGTTGACCAACCCATCGTCGTGACGCCTTTTGACCATGTCATGTGCATGTCGCTGAAAAAGGCCATTGAAGATGCCGTGGCCGAGGCCAAGCTGCTAGAACCCAATGTTCTTTTCTCAGAAGCAAAGCTCTACCGCCCGCACGATATGAATAGCTACATGCTCTATGGTGTGCAACGCGTCGGCTCGCTCTCCAGCAGCGCAAAGCCAAAAGTCGTGATTCGATAGTTAACTAGTTACCTACTCTAATATCTACAGGCAATAGGCTAGTTTCCATGTTGTTTAGATTGTGACGAAGAAGAAGAAGAAACAAATAGACGATTATTTAATAATGAAATTTTTATGAAAACAAAACAAGGAAAGAGACACACGCGAGTTAGATTGCAACTGTGCGCCGCTTGGCCTTGTTACTTCTATGAATTTGCTTAACAACATCACGACGACGGCGCCGGAAAGTCCGATTCCACTCACCACGCATCTCGTAGAATTTCTTGTGCCATTCTTCATTATCAAGCGTATGCTTTGTCAGGGACGCCAACTGTGACTGCGAGTTGAGATAAGGCGAATCGAAATGCGGGAAAAAGAGCCCCTTGGTGGCCTGGGCATAAATCGGTACTGCGGCAGAATCATTGTCAGCGGTAGTGTGAGATTTAAATTTAGGCTTGGGCACCTCGATTACCACTGCAGGTGTCTCGATAGGATCGTGCATGACGACCTCTTCTTGAATATCATCCTCATCACCAGCGCCAAAGCCGCCGCCAAAAAGTGAAAAAGTGCCACTCTCCTCTGTGGGGTTGAAAAGTGATCGAAGCTTGGTTGTGGAATTGACCCCACTATCTTCTTCCTCTTCTGCCTCCTCGGGTGCTGTAGACGTCTTATTGTTGTAGTTGTTGTTGTTGTAGCTGGCGGCGGGTTCCGGGTCCGCAAAGTCCGCATCAGCGATGATCTTGGTCTGTTGTTTAGTGAGGTTATCCCAGTCCATCTCATCCTCATCACTGTCGTTATCACGCACCTTTTTCTCGTCCTCATCGTCACTAAGCTTCATGGGTCGAGGCAGATCGTCATCGCCAGCACCGTCAAACATGCCCTGCAGAATATTCAGATTACGCTCTCTTTCTTCCTTCAGCTCGTCGTCCTCATCCTCGTCATCACCCTGTGCCCCGGCAACGGCGCCGCCGGCAGCAGCCCGCATCGGAATACCTTTATCATCAGGACTTGCCTTCTTCATGCCAAAGGGCTTAACCGAAAAGTCAACGACTTCCACTACATCACCGTTGCCATCAGTCCATTTACCATGTGAGTAGCCCGAAACCAAATGCTGTAGCTCGCGGCCCTTCATCATACCCCACAGTTTCTTTTTCGGCAAGTAGGCAATTTTTTTCACGCGGTCCCCGAAAAGGATCCGCACGGTCATGCGCTTGTCGCCGCGGTAGCGCCGGGGCACGGCGCGCATGCGACCTGGTATCACGTCAATCTCACGTTTTGCCGGCTCGTACAACCGCTTTGCCTGATCCGACGTCATAGGCGCCGGGCCCGCCTGGCGCTTGTGGTCCTCGGCCCAGCGCTCGCGCCAGTCTGGCCGCGCGGCCGCAACGCTGAGCACGGAGCCCTTAAACTTGACGCCATTAAGAGCTTTTTTTAATGAACCCAGTGCTTCTGCCGTCACACGCACTGTCACATAGCCGAAAAAATCCTCCGCCGTGGGCTTTTGATGCAGCTCTAACGGCTTGGTGATCTCACCAAACTTGGCAAGCCGCGTCTCAAGACTGGCGGCGTCGGTGGCCAGCTGCGCTGAGATTGAACCGATATGCAGTCGCGTGTCGGATGCCTTGCTTTTAGATTTGTCTTTCGCCATGTCAGTGATGTGGGAAAAAAAAAAAATTAAATATATCTATTAGATATGATAGTGGATGATAATATAAATAATAGTGTTGGAGGTCACTGATGGGTTTTCTCGTGAAAGAAAAAAAAAAAAATTTTGCGCTGGGAGGTTTCGCCCAGCTTACATAACACGCGCGCTGAACGTGTTTCACTTGCCAACCGACCAGTTCTTCATGTCCTTTACGGCGTCTTGGGTCATCTTATACACTGTATGAAAAAGGGTTGGTCTTTTGTTAGTGACTAGATAAATAGAAAAATAATGTGTTATTGAAAAAAAAAAAAAAAAAAAAAAAAAAAACCGGCACAACTTACGTTTCATCTCGGTTTCGTCGAGTTTGAAGATGAATTCAGAGTTTTCTTGTGCACCGCGGGGATTGTTGGACATGTCTGCTATTTCCATTGCTCGCCTTTTCACAGTCTAAAAACACGTTAGTAGCTAGAAATCAGAGATATTAAGTCTTCCGTAGGTATACGTACCTCCAAGAGGATCTTTAACAGTCCAGGATCATCAAGCAGCGAGAGCCACCGTTCGGCCAGCTTGAAGTACACGCTTGAGAGTAGGCGCACGTCGACATTTAGTGGGTCGGTCTTTAGCGCGTTTAATACTTTTGGTGAAAACTCCTGAGGTGAACTAATCTCAATAAATGCAGTATCTGGTATTCCGGGGATGTCTCTGTGAATTTATTTGTTAGACGCGTCACGAAAAAAAAAAAAAAAAAAAAAAGTGTGAAGATCATGATATACATACTGTGTAGCGAGAGAGCTTGCCAGCCATAGCGGCAGATCTGCCTTAGAATTTGCTCTTACCTAAAATAAGACAAGTAAAAAAAATTTAAACAGGCATACATTAGAAAGCTATTCTCATGGTTTTTTGACGCGTCGGTACATACTTCTTGACCAATATTGCCCTGGAGGTAGCCCAGATTAGGCACCGACAGCTGAAAGGTGCTGGGAATTTTCTGAATAGCCGGAGCGGTTAGTTCATAAAACCAAGTCAATAATTTTTTTTTATTTTTTTTAAAAAAAAAAAAAAAAGAAAAATGGATTTTACACACCTGGCCGTCTGTAACTATATCATCAATGTCGTAGTAATTGTTGGGCATGGCGCGCGGCAAAGAAGAGGATCTTGGTTATCGTTTTGGTTGGAAAAGAAGAAGAGGGAGCAAAAGCCAAACCAGTGCCTATTTTTTTTTTTTTTTCTTCACCCTCCTTTTTTTCAACTATCACTAACAAACGAAGGGGCAGCAGAACCAATAATGAGCAGCAGCAGCACAAACGCAAGCAATAGAAGCGCTATCACGAACAATAGCGGTGAAATGCCTGACATTATTGACAATGTTGATTACGAATCTATGCCGCACCCGGATAAGATTGGTACTATGACGAATCCCAAGGGAAACTTCAATCCTACTATTCCCGATATTCTCCCCCACGAGCAAGTGTGTGCTTAACAGGAACCAACATTCAATTATGCCGCTAACAATTGTATAATCAGGTCTATTCTATTCAAGTTGGTGAGAAAATGTTTAGACTCAGGTATGGCTTTCTTTAGTTGTTTATTTTCTTGATTTTGTGCTAACGCGACTAGTGGTGCCTCGCTCTCCTCTGATGGTAAGTTCCCTCCAGCATTACCAGCATCGACTTGTTAGCTAACACGGCTGACCAGCTCCATCGTACTTTACAACTTTTTTCTTAAAACACAAGGACCTTTCCGACGATGCCCGGCCCGTGCTTTATATCGACCGCTCCCCCAAAGTATTTGAAACCATTGTTTCGCATCTCAAGGGCTACTACTGTGTGCCCGAATCCTCCGAGGAATTTGTCTACATGTTGCTCGACGCCAGCTACTATCACCTACCCCGGCTCATGCACCAGCTGGCCAACTCGGAGATTTTCATGCGCATTGGCAATGCATCCTTTCGTATCCCCCGCAATATTTTTTCCAACGCTGGCGATACTCCGAATTTTTTCACGCTAGGGTTTACGGCATTTTTTGGCTCGGAGATTGAAACCACGCGGCGCAAGGCGTTTATCCGGCCGCCACCTTTGGCCCCGCCAACGGTACCGAATCGCAGCGGCGAGTTGTTTAGCGAGCTGCTGGCGGTGCTCCAGGGCTCGCCCGTTAATGTGCGCAATGACGAGCACCGCCGCATGCTTGTGCGCGAGTGCCGCTACTACCGCTTCCGCAACCTCGAGCAACGGCTCATTGAGCACCAAATCCTTATTAACCGTGCCCGCCAAAGCGAAGAGATTGTACTTAATCTTGAGGATATCAAGGACCAACAGCTATCCGTCACTGATAATATGGGCAGTCTTGCCACGACTCTGTTCTACCAGCGACCCTTTGTTGACACCACTTTACGCGAGCTTATTTTGCAAATTAAAGACAATGAACAAGTTGTCTTGGTCAAACCGGCCGAGGCAGGCAGTAGCTGGGAGGTGATATTTTTTGATAGCGCCAAGGAAAAATTCAAGTCAATGCAGCAAGTGCTCAGTGATAAGTTCCTAGTACGCTTAAACACGGGAAAAAAGGGCTATCTTGTAAACGTGGATGATGCATCAATCTCCGTTAATGGCAGCTATATTGACCCCCGGGTAGAGACTTTGGGCGCTAGCCCGGAAAGCTACAGTAGCAGCAACCTGCAAGACGATGCCGACAGCAGCAGCGGGCGGAAACGGCCACGGCCAGCGGCGCCGCCAATGCGCGCAGGACCAATCCAGCTCATTGCCAACAAATCGCAGTGGCGGATCAAGTTGTTTGGCAATGGGTTTGCCATGTTTGAGCTACTCACAGCGGAATGTACTAGCGGCCAGCGCTACAAGAACAAAATGCGCAAGTTTCTGTAGTTTCTGCTGTAGTGGCCATGGTGCTAAAGGTGCTATTATTGAGGATACATGGGTGAGTGAGCACCATGGGGGGAAAAAAAAAAATTCTAAAGGATATATCCATATTTAATATTCAGTTTCTGAGGGCCATTGTACTGAGACTGGCTAGCATGCATTGAAGCTACGTTTTGGATCTGGCTTTTGACAGAAATAACATGTATACATTTTTCTATAGATAGTACTTGCAGAAGGCTTCTGCTCCAAATTTTAGGCCGGTTACTTTGACTACACGTAAAATGATAATAAAACTGGTTTCTGTTGTTGTTGTTGTTGTTGTTGTTGTTGTTTTTTGGCTTATTATTACTTTTGTGTATGTTTCATTACTTTTAAGTCATCTACAGTTGTGCCAGTGCCCATAATCAAAAAAAGAAGAAAAAAACCCCATAGAAGGAGGGGGAGCAGAGGGTACCATTGCGCGTGAGGGCAATATTATTACTATGATTAATTTCCATCTCCACCTTGGTGCGCTTTCCCGCCATGAGAATGGTCGCCACCACTCTTTGCACCATGAGCTGGCTGCGGCGCACCCTTAACACAGGGCTCTGGAATCGGCCGGCCCTCGACCGAGGGCAAGACGACGGTACCAACCTGCCAATACTTGGGCGACTTGCGGAAAAACCGGTTCCACCCAGCCACAATCTCCTGTGTCGTGGCTGGGTCCAAACCGCGCAAATCGTGCGTCAGATCGGACTTGAAGCAGCCCGTGACAAATGCCCGCGTAGCGTCGGTGCCAGTGAAAAAAACGTAGCCGCCAAGGGGTCCGTACGAGCCGGGGTTCTCGGTCACGTCGTAGACAGTGCCATTCAGGGAAAGCAGGATTTGTTGCGTGCCGCTATGACGGTTGTTGAGATCATAGTTGCGGCCTGAGTATTGCGCTAGCTCGTCCATGGTAAAGACGTGGGTACCATGGCCAAAGGGGTCGCTGGCAATGTACTTGAGGTAACGAGGATTCATAAACTTGCTATCAGACCCCCAAAAGACAGTACCAGTAATAAAGTAAGATAACATGAGATTAAGGGCAATGAGGGCGAAAAATGCCTTGGCTATGGAAAGAATGCTAAAATCACGCTCCCACTCAACCCGTGTTGCTTCATCCCGGATAAATTTAAAACTGTGGTCAATTGACTCTGGTTTTTGCTTGGATGTCTCCTTTGACGAGTTATTGCCAGGCTTGCGGTGCTTGAGATCGGGTTCCAAAGCCATGCTGTATAGGGTAGTAGTAGTGGTTGCTTTTTTGATGGGGGGGGGGGGTGAATAAAAAAAAAAACGGTTATTAAAGGAGAGAAATCAAAACAAAAAAATAAAAAAACCATGATGATGATGGTGATAGTTTTATATCTTTCAATACATGAACGTGGGATTTATGTCGCCTATTAAAAAACCAACAACATAAAACAAGCTCAGAATTAGGCTATTTGCAATCACACTGTCACAATCTAATATACAATTCCCATAGAATTAATTACAGTTGAACTGCCAGAGCCACGTGTACGAGGGTTGTAAGGGCAGAGGTTTGGACAGCCCCCGCCAAGATCAAAACGAACCAAGAAAAAAAATGACAAATTATGAAAATAATGAATGGTATAGGGTCATGATTTGAAAAAAAAAAAAATTAAATAATGGAATGGTCTTTCAGGTTTGTTTTGCGTGGATGGACGACAGTAGCGATGATGGCTATTATTCAACACTGATTAGAGTTGCTTATAATATAAAACTTGATACATGAAACTATATAGTATTTTGTTTTAAGTACAAAGTACTTTAACTTTTTTTTTTCATTAGAGTTTGACCACAAAAATAATATAACTTAAGCTAAATGACTTGGACAATATATATATATTAGTGTTTAGTACTTGAAACATACGACACACATCTAATTGATAATGCAAGCTGCCCACTATATTGCATTTACATTTTCTTCCCACGATGCACAGATGCCCAGCGTCAACATGAGTAAATATGTAACAGAAAAAAAAAAAAAAAAAGTAGAAAAAGCAGATCTAACTTGAAACCATCCCCTTCCAACAAAAGGCCAAGAGATACTTTCTTCTTCATCTTAATACAAATCATGTGATTTGCTATTGTTGCTTAGTTATGAAGGACCGTTGTGCTTATTGTCGAAAACGTTGAAATGAAGCTCATCAAGTTCAGACTACAGACTAACAAAAAAAAAAAAGACGTTCAGAGAAATAAATATCTAAAACATCAACTGTAAGTGGTATAAGATTTCAACATGTATGTGTTTTCTTTTATTTTTATTTTATTTTATTTTTGTTGAAAAAGGGCTTTTTTAATTGGCCTTGTAAATTAAGACAATTGTGATGCGTTGGCTTTAAAAAAACTAATTGTTATAAGCTGAACAAAATCACTCACGTCGTGTAGTTTCACCTATGCCATTCATCTCAAAGTCCTTTTTTCTTCTAGATGCCCTTGATAATATTAAAGAATAAAACCATTTAACTAACCAAACTAAATTCCATTTAATATTTAATCATACTATCTCTCTATTTGTCAGTTTACGTAGTTTTAAACTCCTCATAATTCTGGTACAGGTTTGCTTCTGCTGCTGTTGATATTATGCATATTTAATTGCCGCATGAACAATTTAAAAAAAAAGGGTGATTTTTTTAAGGCAAAATGTTTTCAAAATGTAAACACATGGGGATGAGAGAAAGTAAGACATGGTTGACCAGACATCTAAAATTTAAAAATAAGGTTGTGTATATATAGCTTTTTTTTTTTTAAAGTCAATGAGAATTTGTGAAATGACGAGAGTATAATAAATAATAATAATAATAATCATCATCATTATGAGAAATCCTTCTCTGGTCACCAGAACCTTGAGAGTTTGAAAGTCCAAACTATTAGAAATCTTGACGTCAAAGCTTTGATTATACTGAAACAAAAACAACCAACTACTTACCAGCCACCATATACAATGATTGCAAAATGGATATATTATAGTCATATGTATATTCACCTTATTGCCACTTTTTATTTTAGTGAATTCTAAGCTGACTTACTATCTTCAAGCATTCACGAAAGATTACTCTATGGCACAAGCTCTTGTACAAGGATAGATAACTGAAACCTACCCCAATGTAGTTGCAGTTCCATATATTAAATAGATGATTTTTAATTTCATAACTATTTACATCACCACAATTTTCTATTTTGATATGGCTTGATTATACTAGATATGAACTATTCACGTTTTTAGTCATTCATTGTTTTGTTTTTATTGGACCTTGCGAGAGAAATTGTCAAACAATCATAAACCTGCATCGTCAGCTCTTCGGCAACTGGAGATTAACAATGCTATTTAACTAAAAGGCTTGAAGGCTTAAAATCGTATATATAAATATATATATATATATATATGGAAACCTGAGTTTGATAATGGTCGGCATTCAATTGATTGGCCATCATAACAACCTCACTGGCCCTTTTTCAACCCGAGCATAAAAAAGTCCTCACTCCACATTTAGATTATTTATCTGACTTAAGTGGCCAATTCAAGCCGAGTTTTTTCTATTTTAGTTTGTTTTCTTGCCTAATTAGGCCATGCGGTTGTTATTGTTGTTTTTCTATGAGATAATAATAAAAAGTCAGAATATCAAAATTTCCAAATTAGGCCATAAAATGTCTGTTTTTAGTAACAAACCCTGTAACCCCCCAACTCGAGTAAACTGTCAGTTATAAAGGGGTTAAGGTGGCGGAGTTAAAGTTAAAACAAGGTTAGGATTGTCCTAGATGGCTAGACTTTTGTCCCAAAAGAAGACTAGTTTGAAAAAAAAATAATAATTACTTTTTTTCTTTTGTATTGTGTCTTAGATAAAAATAACAAATTGTTGTTGTTGTTATTACTATGATTATATCATTATGTCATTGAATCATTAAATCATTATATTATTTGATATCTTATTTATTTTTCATTTATTCTTCTACTCTTTTACTCCCTCCCCCTTCTTGAACAACCAACCATCTAAAAAACAATCAACATCTTTTTTTTTTTTGAAAAAAAATTGGAAAATATACCTTCATTTTCCAATTCATCTCTTCTTCTTATTCCTTCTTTTTATCTATTGTATTTTTTTTTTTAATTCTTTCTTCTTCTCGACTTTCTTTTAATTTTTATTTTATTTTATTTTATTTTTTTTTTTTTTTTTGCAATCTTGTTCTTCCTATAATTATTCGTTCTGTTCCAATTATTGTCTTTCTTTAATTATGGCCACCTCAATCCCAACAGAATTCAGCTTTCCCTTACGACATGATAACCAATCTTCGCCCATTAATAGCGCCTACTCGCCAAAGAAGTCGCACTCTAGAACCTACACTGGCATAGAAGTCCCCCTTTCTCTTCACCAGTCGCAGCTCCCACAATCTCCCTCATTGCCATCAATGCCGGTAACTCCTACTGATGCGTTATCGCCTCCTAAATCTCCTCACAAAAGACACGCACACCGTCGTTCAGCTGCGATATCCCACGACTTTCGCACTTCGCCCTCGTTTAATGACTTCACTGCCGCCATGAACAATCAGGATCAGCAAAGTGATACCTTACACTCACCATATTCACTTCAATCGCCAGCACTCACCTTCACGTCCAACTCTTCTTCATCATCTTCTCTCCCCATGCAGTCCTCTGAATCCCTAAACTCAATCGACTTTACCCATAGAATCACATCTTGGAACTCGAATTTTTTATCAAGGAAAAACAAGCACAGTAACCCCCTTTTCTTCTATTCTTCAGACTCACCAAGAACCTCCGAAGACTCTATTGTCTCGAATTCTGAGTTTCGCTCGTCTTCATACATTTCCACCTCTGAAATTACTGAGGCGCCCTACTCTAGCTCTCTCCCAGTGGACGTTCCTATTATAGATCTCGATGCCGCCCTGGTGCCCTTTTCAGAGACAACCAAGTACAAGCGCAAGTCGGAAATCTTTGAACCTACCATTTTTGAAGAAGAGGACGAGGAACCCCCCGCTTCTTTAGTGAAGCCGGCGGCCCTTGGACAGCAGCAGGCTGCGTCCACTTCAACAATCTCGCTTTCTTCAGCAACTCTTTCTTCCAACCGAGCCAGGGCTGCCAGAAACTATAACTCTCTTACCATGGCTCCCTTGGCCATTTCTTCTTCATCTCCCATAGTGGCGGCAGTGTCCAAGGAAGCCAAAGCTTTGCATAGACTCTCGTCGACCACAAACGAGACCATAACCCCCACAATTACGCCCCAGCAGTTGTCACCACAGCAGCAGCAATGGAAACAAAAGCAACTCCCGCAGATAGAGCTAGAACCTGCAACTCCACCCTCTCTTTACAAGACCCAGTCAGTTGTTTCACGCCATCCTACCAAGAGATTTTCAATCTCCTCCTTGACATCCTTTGCAACCACGACTACCGAATCGCGTAAGCACAAGTCACGAATTTGGGGCTGGGTGAAAGGCCGACGCAGTAACAAGTAGGCGTATTGTATATCATGCTGGTTGGAGCGGAGCCGCGTATACTAGCGGTGTAGCTATCTAGTAATGATCTTTTATGATTAATGATGTGAATAATTAAAAAAAAAATGCATAAAAATTAAAAATGTTTTTGTTGATACTTAGCATGGTGTTATTTGGTTTGCCGGATACATGGTGATTCCCAGTCATCCAAGAGTGGTTGAATACATAATGAAAATTAACTAAATCATTTGGTGTTTCTATTTTCTTTCCCTTTTTTTTTTTTTTTTTTTTTTTGAAGTAAGCCCATGGACTTTTCGTCCAAGGGACACAACCTCGGGAAGGCGAAGGAAGGGCTGGCCAAGCTATAGTCTTGCCATTATCCATTTTTTCATAGTTTCCATTATTTTTAGTTTGTTTATTGTTGTTATCTTACAGTAGCATCAAGACTCGAGAGGTTGAGATTAAAATGTCCTTTAACAGATCACGAAGCTAAAGGCCAAAGCCACCGTGACTAAAAAGGGACCAACATATCTATTCTATACCAAAATCATAATAATTATTAATTGTTGATTCAAGCATTTACAAGACTTGTGTCTCTTTATAAATCTTTCATCTCAACTATCTACACCTTTTGTCGTTGTTATTGTCATTGTTTTTTCATGCATAGTTTCTGACTTCCTTGTGGGTTACCCGGCCCACTAATTTTTTTTCTTCTTCCCTCTCTGCACCAGTTTTCATTCCTCCTCTTGCCTTCTCGTTCTCTGGGTCCGTGATTAACCACCGCAGTGTTTTAGCAAACCGTACTAATGTAAGTCCAATGGTTTTTTTTTTTTTTTTTTTTTTTTTTGCCTCCGATGGCACTAACATTCATGCTAGAAATCTATCATTCTTGAATGAATCACAGCCTGATATTTTACATACATGTCCTCCAAACCCACCTCTGAAGGCTCAAATCAACCAAATGGAACAGCTACAACCGCCGTTACACCCAAGCCCACAATCTCGAAAGAGGAGTACCTAGCCCGGCATTATCAACTTTTTGAACAATTGACAGGGTTCAAGTCGTGGGATAGCTGGCGAGAAAATGTAAATGCTTCGTCCTCGGCAACCGACAATAAAAAAGATGCTGATCTCGATCGTCGCGCGCTGATTTACGCGCTCAACCTCACCATGGCCGCTATGGACGACGAAACGTATAATGAAGTACAAATTCAGCGTGTTATTGACGCCAAGTTTCAAAGTATTTGTGCCGCCAACGCACCCTTGATAACATCATTTCCCAACTCACTCTCACGCGCCGAACATCTCACGTCCATGTGCGACCGGCTCCAGGACCAAGTCAACAACCTTGAAATCAAGTATCTCAACTCTCGAAAGGCCATGTCTGCCCTGGCCGAAAACGAAAAGCAGATGAAGAAGCGGCTTGATGTGGCCACCAACACTAACCAGCGTCTCGCTACCATGTGCAACGCCCTTGAGTCAAAAATCAAGTTCATGTCAAAGGATTGTGTCTCGCATCAGACGCAGATTTCACAGCTACAACAGGAAAAAAAAGAACAAGAGGAGAAACTACAAAAGTCAATGGTCCCCGCCAAAACTCAAAACGAGCAGAGCTTACTGGATGAAATTAAAGTCCTGCGGAAAACAAACGTGCATTTGTTAGAGGCATTAAGCGATAAAAAAGTTAAGGGTGATAGTAAAATGAAACTTGACGTACCTCAGCAGCTATTAGACATGATGGCGGAGTTGAAGTCAGATAAGGAGGCAATTTTGAAACAAGCGCAGAGCATTTTGGAACGACAGGGAGCTAACTCCCTAATAACCAACGCTGACGTGAGCAAACCGGAAATTGAGCATCACCCAGAGCTACAAAATCTTGTTCTCAAGTTTAATATCAACCCTCAGAGCAATAGTGTCGAAAAACAACTAGACGCCATTCGACGAGAATATCCCGAGGTACTGGCGGGCAAGTTGCGCAAGTTCCAAGAGGTCTACATGGCACGCGAAAGGTACTTTATGCAAGCGTTACGCTCTTCCAAACTTGAAACGATGATTCAAACCCGTAAGCTCGAAGTATTGCAAAAGCGCGTGGATACAGACTCAAAACGGCTAAAAGTTTTAAGTGACCAAGTGGAAGCGTCTGCAAAAGTCGAGGCCGCATTGACCACTAAAGTCTCATCCCTGGAAGAACTCACCAAGTCGCTGGAAAATAATATTCAACAAACTGCTCAGGCTCTTGGCATGAAGAAGGAAAACGAGGTTTTCCTGGAAACCCACTTGAACAAAATGGTTGAAATGGAAACAGTGCTGGCTGAACGTAACCAGTTGTTGATGAAAAAATGTGACAAGCTTGTGGCTGAGCTGGCTATGCTCCATGTGGAACGCAAACAAATCACAGAGAATTTCAATGAAACGGTGGAAAAACTTGGTGCATCTGAGACAATGTGTAAAGCGCTTATGGACGACCGGGATGAACTGGAATTTACCATTATAAAGCTTGAGGAGGATATTTTTAGGCTATCAATGCCTGATGATGTTGAAGAACTGCGCAAGTCGCAGAAGCATCCTCCCCGGTCATCTAAGGGGCACCAAACCAGCCCGCACAAAATCAAATATAAGGGTAAAGGTTCTGCCCAGGTCCAGGCGGCTCGGTCGGCACAATCCAAGTCCTTGAAATCTACTAATACTGTTGCGGGGTCAGCCTCCGGTCAACAAAATGGCAGTGCCCAAGACCACGATTCTGAACTTTATGGGGGGCAATTGCCTAGGGCCAGGTGGTCTTCAAGTCCTAGCCAGGGTTTACCTAGCCAGAATCATTCTACCCCAAACTTTCATTTTAATAGCAGCGCTCTTGAAGACTCTTTTCCTTTGAGCAAGGATGAAGGGGATATAACCAATCCCCCCGACCATCAACCAACGTTTAATTTTTCCCAAATGACCCCCGAGGAAATCACTGACGAGCTTGGCAAGCGGTTCTCATCTCATGGTAATGACAAGGAATTTTTCCAACGTACTTTTGGCTTTGATATCACTGGTATCCCCTTCCCCCAGGTATTGGAAAAGTATACCAAGCTTGGCGTTGACAAGTGCAATGACGATGAGTGTACGATTCACCACCCTTCCACCATGCACGAAACAACGTGGGATAATATTATCCATTGTGCTGCTGCTGCCACTGCCGGCTCAACTGAGTCTCGCCCCGCGGCGGCGGCGGCGGGCCCAGGCGAGCCGAAATGGGAGGGTATCATGATCAATGGTAAAAAGGTCTTTGGCCCCGAACGTCCTCCGTCAATGCCCGCCTGGTAGTTTTTTTTTTCTTTTTTTTTTTTTACGTTTTTTTTTTTTTTTTTTTTTTTTTTTTTTTTTTTTAAATTTTTTTTTTTTTTTTTTTGTTTTTTTTTTTTTTTTTTTTTTTTTTTTTTTTTTTTTTTTTTTTTTTTTTTTTTTTTTTTTTAAAATTTTTTTTTTTTTGTACTGGTGTTTAATTAGACTCTTTTATTGAATGCTAAATAACAGTATATATATATCTGTGTGTTTTTATATGTGTGTGTTTTCACTATAACTATAATCTGGGAGGGGTTGAGGATGCTTGCATAGATAGATCTTGCCAATAGTTGTAAATAAATGTACATGTGGAGCAATATGAACTATGATAACAAGTCTTTGGGAATCCTAGGAATATACCCTCCGTTGGGTATCAGGGGGGTGAGCCCTCAGGGCCAATTCTGATTCTATCACAAAAAAAAAACAAAAAAAAACCAACTACCCTTAAACTGACTACGTTGCCCAAAAAACTATTTTTTTTTTTTTTTTTTTCAAGCTTGAATGAAGTTGTTTACGATAGTAATAGAGAAGGCTTGGTGAACCTTGGCTTGAATAAATAGATAATCAGGTTTTTTGTTTTGTTTTCCTTACATTGAATAGTTACCAAAAAAAAAAAGACATGATTTTTAAAAAAACAACACACATTCATCTCTATTGAGCCTGACAAAGTAGCAGTGTCAACGCGTATATCTAATTTAAACCCTCGATAGCAGCCAAATATTTTTATGAACAATTTTATGTGTTGAGGGGAAACCCTGCTATACCTAACATACCCAGTAGATATCAATCTCGGAAATTTGATCCTCAGTAAAAAAAAAAAAAGCCCCGTAACAAACTGCTCTGATCAAGCGAACCATCAGCAAAAAAAAAAAAAAGCTACGGTAATAAATCTAAGAGCCTGACGACCACTCAAAGGCTCTTTTTTTGGTCATCAAAAAGAAAATCCCCTAGGATCAAGCCTCGGGAGAAAAAAAAACATATCTCAAGAAATTTCCTTCTGCAAGATGCAAAGGACACTTTTTGAAAACATGTTTAACCGTTTCCAGTTGACCACACTTGCAAATAATGATTTTTGCTCGTTGATGTATTATATCTAAAAAATATTTTCCAAGAAAACCATGACCTGTGCAGAGCTGAAACAGGTTACTCAAGGTTTGACGAGGCAGGTACTTATGAAGAGTTTTAATGGATTGGGGTAATTTTCTTCATACAGCTTCATTTAAGTGGTGGTGTAGTATTGGCGAATTCCACTTTGTATATCATATTCTAATTGTCATTCATTGCACAAAACCACATACAAAATGTCTTTCAGTTTTTGCAATGCTTTGGGAGATTTCTTATTGCGATCATATTTCTGTTGCTTCCACGGTGGATGCTTGCTCCAATACTTGTTGTCATCAATCCCATCCATATGCTTGACTCTGGCAACTAAACTCTCAAAGTTTCCCTCTGCCGGCTTGTTGCGGTTGGCAAGTTTCCATACCAAACTTTTTTTTAGATTTACAGCTCAGATAGCCCTGGCAGCAAATTGGTTGCGAATTTCTTTTATTAGTATGTCGACTGGCAGAATTTCGACATCAAGTGATTTGTATTTACAGTACTTTTTTGTTTATCAATAAATCAGTTTAAATTACTACGTTTCTACACCATAGTTTTTTATTTTATTTAAACTATAATTTAAAGCTTGTGTTTCATGAATTTGTCGTCACCATGGCGGTTAGTGTCGTGGTTTTTACATTGTCTTTGCATTTCATGGTCATTAAACAACATTGTTTGCACCTGATATTACAAGTTGAAGTTTGTTTTCAAGAGGAAGTGGTAAAAGTATCAAAGTTTAATGCTTAACCTTTATTTACTAGAACACTTAGGGCTAATAATATCTTTAGGGCTTTTCAACTTCTACTTTAGGAAACAACAATCTGTTTTTCTTTATGCGGGTTAAGTTGAAAACCACTATTCACCACGTGACCTCTAACAAACTTGAAATTTTTCGATTATCTAATTGATGACCGACCACGCCATACATTTCTTGATGCCATAGTAAATGTTGCTATGGCAAAATGCTTCTAGTGCGCGCACGCCCTGCCGAGTATGGTGAAAAGTTTTTTTTTTTCTTCTTCTCTTTCCCACTCTTTTTTTTTTTCCTTTTGTTTTTCCCTCTCTTTTTTTTTTTTTTTTTTTCCCTTTTTTTCCCTTTTGTGCTGACGAAGACGACACTAAATCATCAACAATGGGTAGGTAAAGATATACTGCTGGACACGTTTACTGTTGTGTGTAGGGGAAAGTGCTACATGTTGGATTTTCATTATAGGGCCTCGCCCGCTTGTCAAAGCTGTTTAGAAGGTGGTGCTGAAGATCGCCGGTATTGGGGAGAAATGCTGAAAGATTTTTGATTTTTTTTTTTCTGTTTCGGAGTTCAGTTCACGTCTATTTTGATACTTCAGAAGATCTTACCATAGAATCTCTTGCTATTATTGTCGCCATACCGAGATTCTTTTTTTTTTTTTTTTTGCGATTTTTCTACATGCCAAACGATTGATATTTGCTGTGCGCTTTCCACTACACATTTGTAATGTCTTTAACTATCATACTAACCCAACTATAGCCATTTCTAAGAACTACGCCCTTCAGAAGAACCATTTCAGAAAGCACTGGCAGGAGCGTGTGCGCACTCACTTTGACCAGGCTGGTAAGAAGGTGAGCAGACGCACTGCCAGAGCCAAGAAGGCCGCTCTCGCTGCTCCTCGCCCTCTTGAGCTGCTCAGACCCATTGTCCGTGCTCCTACTATCAAGTACAACCGCAAGGTCCGTGCTGGTAGAGGTTTCTCCCTGGAGGAGCTTAAGGCTGCCGGCATTGCCAAGAAGCAGGCTCTCTCCATCGGTGTTGCCGTCGACCCCCGTCGCCAGAACCGCTCTGTTGAGGGTTTCGAGGCCAACGTTGCTCGTCTCCAGGACTACAAGAGCAAGCTGATCCTCTTCCCCAGAAAGGCTTCTGCTGCTGAGGTTGCTGCCGCCACCCAGGCTTCCACTGCCGCCGTCTTCCCCATTGTCCAGGCTGCTCCTGAGACCGCCCCCCGTGCCATCACTGAGGAGGGTAAGGCCTTCAAGGCTTACCGTGCTCTTCGTGAGGCCCGCTCCGATGCCAGATACAAGGGTATCCGTGAGAAGAGAGCCAAGGATAGAGCTGAGGCTGAGGCCGAGAAGAAGAAATAAACAGTTTAGTGTAATTGATGTTATTTGTTCACCCCCATTAACTAGAATATGTCCGTTACGTAGTATCAATGAGTATTGTTTATTTATCAGCGACTAGCGTCAAAGACTCACCCTGGTTTGGCAGATCAAAACTAGACTTGTACATTTTGTGACAAGGGAAAAAAAAAAAATGGTATATTAAAATAAATACATGAAAACGTAAATGAGCTTCAACATCTGGGAAAACATAAAAAAAAATATTAGGCGATGGCATGTCAAGAGGGAATAATTAGTGGATGGGTCATCAACACTGATAAAGTGTGTAAAAAAAAGAAAGAAAAAAAAACAAAAAACTCAAGAACAGAAAAGATAATGGCATGGGAATGAGAGAGAAGCAGTCTAGCTATCGGAGGGTTTTAAAATCCGGTTTCAACAAACTTGCCTTTGCTTACCTCGGGTGGCACCAGCAAGCAGCCGGCGGCACCAAGGATCTCAACCTGAAATGGAGTGTGTGGGAAGCTCTCACCGTCAATCGACAAATGACCTGCGTCCTTGCGGGGGACAAGGCGATAGCCTTCCACCTTTGAGTATTGCACAAAGTGACACGCCGCGTGCGTACCGTCCTCAAGGGACAAGAGCATACCCAGCGACTGCACCGCTGACATTTTGTGCGCATGCGTCACAAAAATATCAATCGTACCATCGCTCGGCAAAGAGGCCGGGAACATCATCACATCTGCGGAGACGTAAGGGAACTTACCCGCGTACAATAACGACAGATTTTCACCCTCCGGCAGCTGCTCCCAGTCCGCGGGGACGGGATCCAACACAGTACCGAATTTGGGAGCGAGACCAGGGCTGGAAGTTAAGGCACTCTTCTCATTAAAAAATTCTTGTTGTTGATTTTCTACTTTATTTTGCACATGGTTATCAAAGTGCTGCTTGATGGCGTCGCGGTCCTGATGTCGATATTTGACGTAGACATCGCAGGGGTAGCGTTTCTTGGACAAAGTAAAGTATAGTGCGCCCAGCGTGAACCGCGTGGGGCCCATCCAGCGCAGGGACTCCGTGCCCAAGTCTGCGTCAGCAATGGTGCCGAACGACTGGCTCAGAAAACTCAAGGTCTCCTTGACCACGGGGGCTGAACCATCTTCGTTCTTTGCCTCTTCGTCGGCCTGAGTCATGAGCATCAGGTCAATGGGCATTGCGACACCCTTGATAATGGCGAGCGCTGCCTTAGTGGCGCTCGAGCTGCCGTTCACTGACACGGCCATTGAGTTGCCCGAGCCACACGGCAGCTGGCAGATAGGCAGTTGCTGTAGACACGCTTCACCCATACCGTCAGCCCGCGCGCGGAATCCATTAAGCACTTCGTGGGGGATTCCATCACCCGAGCAGCACACAATGCCATCATACTTATCGTAGATGTAGGGGGTGTCGCGGGCAAGTTCAAACGCATGGAAACGATGGGTGGTCTCGATGACAGTCACGTCGCAGTGCGCAAGCTTCAAGAACTGCTCACAGCTTTGCTTGTAGATGGAACGCGCGCGACCGGGACCACCATGTGGGTTGATAAGCACAAGCAAGCGCTTGCGTCGAATAATGGAGGTGGCGCCATTTGGCGCCGTGTAGGCGCGCTCTAGGATTAGGTTAATGATATCGGCTTGCTTTCCAGTTGCGGGCAGCGTGGCCGCCGTACTAGGGGCACTAGTCAACGGCTGGAGTTGGTTGATGCTGCCGAGGGACTCCTCTGAGTGCTTTAGTGTCAGCTCGGATGGCTTGGCCGTAATGGCAGCCATAGTGGGATCCTGGTTTGCAGCGGGCTGTTTAGTAATAGTTTCCGGGGTCGATGATGAAAGCGACTGCACGTCGTCACCAACAAGGCCACTAAAAAAGTTAACCTGAGCTGAAAACGGTGTAAACACATCCTTGGAAGTTTCTTCAACGTAATTGACAGTTAAAAGATTATCACTTGCGGCCTCCACCCAGAGAACATGGTAGAAAGGAATTAGCTTAGGCTTGGTCGAAGATATCGGCAGTAGGCTGCAAAAAGGGAGCTTGGCGAAACAGCTAAACAGATTTGTAGCGGGACTACTGCTGCCTGCTTTGAGCAAGATTTCAATGCCGTCGTCAACAACTTTTGCGTTATACAGGACTGTGGTTTCCATTGTTTCAGGTTTATATTGTCTAATGATTGTTAACAGGAGGCAAGCAAAATCACTATTGGAATAATAAGTGTGATTAATATGCGTATCTTTGTTACAATTCCAGATACAACAACGGCAAGCTTTTTTACAAGACGCGAGTCAATAGAGAGGTATAAAATGGAAACACTCGAGAAGGAATGAAAGGACTTTGGAAGGAGTGGAAAAAATGAAGACATGCTTTTATATATATATAAGGGAGTCGTTATAAGGCCATAGACATGTGCAGACAAAAAAAAATTTTACGCATGGTTATTACTGTAATCCTATAGTTGTTGACGGGTAGCCTATATCAACCTTTTATGCGATACTAAAAAAAAAAAGAATCGCCATGCAACGGTTTTTTCCTTTTTCACTCTGCATCTGCTTAATTAAGGAGAGACAGCGTACATCGAGACACCGTATATGGCGTCCTCACATCCTAATCCATGTCCTATAGATTTACATAAAATTTTTTTCCTCAGTTTTTTTCAAAGGACGGCTGTCTGGGTTTGCACTCTGGTAGACACAAAATACATAAACTGGCTGTAGGCGTGCATTGCAACTGCGCACTTCCCGGCAGAGACCAAGCCAATAGTATGTGCCATGTTTTGTATTGCATAGGTATCGCTGTAGGTTTTTCGTAGTGGAAAACGCGATAAGTGTGTGCAAGTGGCTACCCCCGACCCACATTTTACAAGTTTTCTAATGACGGTCTGGGCGCCGAATCGCACGATTTCCTGACATGATCAGTGTTTCTATGGCCCAAGTTAGATTCTACAACTGAAAACTTTCATGGGTATTTGTGTGATGCTGGTAATTCATGATAAATAGTGTACTTTATGTCTTGTATCGAAAGCTTAACTAATTGGAGTCTTCGGCCCTTTGTGCGCAACCTTCGCCATTAAGGCCCTTGCTGGTATTGGGCTGGTATCAGTATGCCCTGAGGAGTTAGCCTATAGTACACCAGTGTACGAATAAACAAAACATTAATGTCGATACCTTTTGATAGACATGAATTTTTTCTCAACTTGGTTGTCCAACGTTGCTATGGCTTGCTTGTGATCAGCTATACTCCCAGCAGGAATAATCGCTGCTGCTGCTAATGTAAAACATCACCGGCGTTAATGAACCAGATCTTACCCAATTTCAGCTATAGCCCTAAAATAGTATTGACCCTTGCACGTTTTTTTTTTTTCAGGCCTGTTCAATTGCTACTCCTGTTTTCGGGATTAGGCCTAATCGTGAAGAAAGGAGGTGAGATTTACACAGCACATGCACTGACAAAAAAGTTTGTTTGACAAGTCTAATATGGGTGATTGAAGCGATTGATCTTTTGGAAAGAACTGATAGTACTCTTATCAAGATTTCATATCTTTTTAAAATTCTCTTCGTCAGTTCAGCGAGCCTACGAATCATGATAACAATGTCGCAATGTCTCATAAGCCTGTGCACTGAGCGACAGAAAAATTTTATACTCTCTTCCGGCGCTTTAGGCCGCATTCATAGGGCTGTTCTATAGCCGCCGTAAACGGACTCCAGATTTGACGTTACAGTTTTTCCAGGCTCTTCTTTTTTTTTTAAACGGAGAAAGACGTCATACAAAGCCTATCTCTTTGAGTGCGTAAATACTGGTGCAGCCCGTATATAAGAGTAAGGCGGCGATTTCAATTACTTTAGGAAAAATTTATCAATAGCTAGATCGCTATTCATCTGTATCAGGGCAAACTCACCTTGTCTTCCGGTGTAACTGTTTGTCCATCAAGGTGTTATAGGCCAGGTAGTGTTTGGCAACTTGCACATACAATTGCTATCTCAACTTTATGCTTTGTGTAATACATGTACAAGGTACAAGGTACGATTGGGCAATAGGATGTATTAATTTGTCTTGTTACAGACAAGAAGAAATATACAGTCTTTTTTTTTTTGCTCGCTGTGCACTTAGTATGACGATTCCGTCCCAGCACTACAACCATCTTGTAGAAAACTACCCTTGGGTAAGACACGACTCAATAAAGCCAAGCCAGCAGTTGCTATTTGGCTCAACACCCGGTAGCTCTTAAGATATTCTGGCTTGTCATTAGCTTTGCATAGATTCTGTATGCATGGGTGCTGGTCGCAAATACCAAAACAATATGGCCATGTAGCAGTTACATTGTGCACACATATAGCCGGTACCA
Source organism: Geotrichum phurueaensis (assembly GCA_030558065.1). NCBI lineage: Eukaryota > Fungi > Ascomycota > Dipodascomycetes > Dipodascales > Dipodascaceae > Geotrichum > Geotrichum phurueaensis. The sequence goes on from JAJMRT010000078.1 coordinate 35,672, forward strand.
ACAGTAGATTGAAATTGACACTGAAATTTTGGCAGCCTAGAAAAATTAATTTAAGGAGACCATACAGAAACAGGGCTACTTAACCTTACCCTCAAGCTGAGCGCTCAAAGCAATAGTAGTAGTTAATTTCTTAAATGTCTTAAACTCTCAAATCGCTCAATCGTGCCAATCCAACATTTTTCGCCGCCGTGTGCAGTGCCGGCCGCAGCAGCAGAAGCCACAAGAAATGCATAATAATTATCAAAGATATTGATTTTAATAAGAAAAAAAAAATGAAGCAATCTGTCAACGGTAAGACATACTAGCGACAGTTAATAATTTTTTGTTTTTCCAACGAAAAAAAAAAAAAAAAAAAAAAAAAAAAAAAAAAAAAATCAAGTATTGCAACTGGCAATACCCAGATTTTCTATTCATATAATTGTTGCAATGCAGATGATAACTAAGCGTCAGATAGTAGCAATGGTAACATTCAAGCATTCTGGCCAAAGCAGGTAGGTGATTTGGCCGATAATTAACCTGCTACTATCTGCACGATTCAACTGCCTGGCAAAATTCAATATATAGAGTATGGCAACGTATGCAAGCCGCATAAAATCATAATTGCCTTAACATTTCGTCACCTTGGAAAAATATATATATCTTTGAATTACATGTGTAGCCAGTTACAAAAACGTGATTTTAACATCATGTCTTCTGAACAGAAGTATGCAAAAGATGGCTACAATTGAATATTGTGGGAAGCAAGTTAAGTGTTGTGTATAATACACCTTTAATTTCCAACGTGCAAAGCAAAAGCCAAAATGCCAATCTTGATTTACGGCACTTTGACAGCAGATAGAAAACTTTGTAAAAATATCCACTTGATTGTTGATTGGCAATTGGAAACCACGTCAATAGAATCAGTAGGATACACCTTTTTTTTTGCAAGATATTCCAAATGTCCAAAAGAAATGGGCTTAATTACCGACATTGTAATGCGTCTAGTCAACCAGATAACCAAGATTAAAAGATCTGGGTTTTAAACGCGCTTATTTATTAATTATATTTTGTACTGAGCATCGACTGTTTGGAAAAAAAAAACTCCCCTGACTAAATCCTCCCCCTGCTTTGATTCAGTCATGTCTGTGACCTGTAGATATTTTTTATGAGGTTACAGCACTTCAGCTATTGAGAGCGGCGCATAATGCCATGTGGCAAAGGGCTGGCTGATCGCAGACAGTATTAACAAGTTACGGTATTTTTCATCACCTCTCCAACAACTATCTTAAATAAGAAATTCATTGGCACTTGCTTCAATGCTAGGGTGTCCCAGAACCTGCACATTTCAACAATTGCTTGATGAGACAAAAAAAAAAAAAAGAATTGTAGTAAGCTTTGAAAAAAAAAATTTTTTCATTATCAGATTTTCAGGTATCGATAACTTCCCTTTAATTTCCTCAAATTTTTCATTCAGCTATATTTCACTTCGATTATCATTAATATAATAATTCACCAACTCGTAAGTTTGCTACAAAGATATTTACTGATTAACTAGAGTGTGTCAAAAGTGAGCAGGAAATTGGCAAATACACGTTAGGAAAGCAGATTTGTCGACCTACTTTGTCATGGGAGTAAGGTCCATATAATGTTAACCCCCTCCCCCTTTTTTTTTTTTTTTTTTCATTGCCCCTTTTCGGTGAAATCTTTTGCTAAAGGTTTTTTTTTTCTGAAATATTTAATGTAAACAAAATGAAAAGAAACCTGTGAGCTGGAACTAAAGCTCCCTGCAAGATGACAGGAAAGAGTTAGCTCAAACAGCTGCTAGTAAACGTCTACACATGATCTCATTGTGCTCAAATTTTTTCATGGGTGTAAACGGCAGAGCTGTCTGAAAATAAAGGTTGATTACTTCATAACCATTCAATTGTTTATGTATTGCATTGTCATTTTCTTAAAATACTTTTGCCAATTCAACGGTTTAACAACTTTTTTTTTCTTTTTAATAACAGTTCACGCAGCCCATTTTGATAGATTACTATAATGCAACGGTGACAGGCTTTTCAATTTAAACCGGCATTTAATATATATTGCGAAAAAAAAATTGTGTTACAGAGAAGCAACCCTTGACTAGAGCACAAGATAATTCAAATTGGCAACTTTTTTAATTATCAATTAAGAAGTTTTGATTCTTTGTCTAGAGCGTAGACCAGTCGACTTTTACCAACGTATCGTTGGTTGTTTAACATCACTGCTAAAGTCAGTTGAGCTACCCCTGTTAGATTATAAACAAGTTTAGCTAGCAACAAACATTTAAAATTGCACCAGAAGCAATAAAATCATAAATCGATTGAAAATTTATCATCTGTCATCACCAGCCCGTTAAATTAGATTTGACCCTTAAGCTCAAGCTTCCTCGCTTTCAACATTACCCTGGTTATTCAAGGCTGGTACAAGTATTTTTCAAATGCTTTTTAAGGCTTTCAGCATTTGTTTTTATACTATATTTAAAGTGTTGAAATTTTCGCACCATCTAGCAGTTCTTTTTCTTTTGGAGCCTGATTTTTACGTGGTAAAATATTAGGATATAACTTGAGAGTTACAACTTTGTAATAATACTGCGCTCTTTTTTTTCTAATCCCGTATCCGACTAACAACCGCAGATGGGTTACGTCTCGATTGCAAGGTTCCAAAAGGCTGTTGGCAGGAGAGTACGGCTTTTAATTCATTTTTGTTTTGCAAGACTTGAAACGGCACCTTTTTTTTTCCTTTCATGGCATTAAAGAGCATCCTTCACAAAAGTCTCTATATCTGGATAATCCTCTCCTTTTTTCTCTCTCTCTCTATTTCTGTTTCTATCTTATTTCTAGCTATCTGGCCTACCGAGCCTACCACGCTCTTTGTCAATGACATATAATCATTGAAACTGCTTGCCTATAACAAAAACAAAAAGTAAAATAAGCCAGAGCGTTTGTCCGCGACGCAAATAAAAGCATACGGCAACCTGTGAATTGAGTACGGAGAATATGTCCATTATTGTGTTATCACTTTTTTAGATTCAAAACGGATACCCGGCAGTAAAAAGTTGTTGAATTAATATGATGATATCTCAATAATTTTCAATAGACAACGTCATTATAAATTAGGAGGTGTTAGATTGTTGAGAGCTCATCCATCTGGTGTTACTTTTTATGCTGCCGATTTTAGGAAATTTCTGATAAAACCTTAAATTATGGACATTCTTGGGGGTCATATATTTTACTTTTATCATCATCGTGTATTTAGTCAAACATTAGTGCGTGTGGTATATACTTTTTTGTCTAGGCAGAAACAGCGAAAACATTGTATTCAATGTTCAGCGCGCCGTCGTCGTGTCTAAAGAATCGGCCACGGCCAACAAGCACGTGCTTCTCAATCCAGTCGTACTTCTTGTCCGAGTCCTTGTCAAGAGTTACAAAGACCTGGTTGACGATATAGCCGTCCTCAAAAGAATGCTCCTTGGATTCTTTGCCAACCACATCAGTAACGGGCTTGTCAAGACGAACAACACCGTAGTACTTAATAAAGTAACCGGTGCCATCTTCAAGGGTACCAAAGACCTTGCAGTCAAGGTTGAAGTGAGATCCCTTGGGCGAGACGGTGATGTCATCGCGGCCACCGTAGACAGTAGAGTTGAAGGGCAAGTCCTCGTTGAAAGAGGTGGTCTTACCAGATTTGATGCAAGCAATGTCTACACAATGTTAGTATTAGCTATACAATGATGATAAAATAATGAAAAGCTGGCGGTAACGAGAAAAACATACTATGAACACCGGCGCTGTTGGTAGCAACAGTCTTGGGCTCTTCAAGGTTAAGAGTAATGTTAAAAACGGGCTTGAGATCGAGAGACATTTTGAAAGGCAATTGAGGGATAGTGTTTGAGAAGTGGAGGGCAAAAGGAAGAAATAGAGGAGAAGGAAAGAAAGTGGAGGAGAGCAGCTTTTATAATCAAATTAAGTTTAAGCTGAGATTATAGTGGAAAGTTGGCAGATGCGAGACTTTTTTTTTCAAACGCCGGCTCAACATCGTCATTATCCCAAATGCCATCATCATCATCAACAAAATTGAGAGATAAAGAGCTACCATGGCTAATACTAGATTATCTCTGCTTCAATAGTATTGCGGATTTTTGGAAGCGGGATTGAATTGACTTTGTAGTCATAATTGCTGCAAATCAATTCTACCAATAAAAGTGCCGACTGCAGATTAATAGCTGGGGTAATTACTGCCGCTGGTGCTACTTCTGTCTAGGTAACCAAGGAAAAAGATATCAACAGTTTTTTTATATTAATATTAATGCTCAACATTTTCTTCTCAGAGAATCAATTGTTACTTCCTTCATCAATTATGAATGTTTTTCAATCACTTGGTTTCAATTTCACTTTTACTCTTCTTACTTGGGCTTTCACGCTCACCTTCCACGGATCTCGTCTTGCCGCAACACCGCCCCCACTATCCCCTCTGTTACGTTCGGTTTTTTTCCTATTTTAAACTACCGTCATAATCATTTAAAAAAAAAATTAGAAAGACTACGAGAACTACTGTCACCAACGCCTTTGACTCAGTCGACGTAACCATTTAGTTATGATACAAAAGTGGGCTGAATCGATGCCGGTTACTATTGATGAGTGGTGTGTCTGCTCGTGAGTTATTTCTGTTCATGTGTGGCACTTATTCATGGGTTATTGCTTTTCAAGCCCATGTCTGATGGGTTTAAGCAGAGTCAAAATTATATTATACATTTGCCGATGATGAAGGTAGAGTTAAGTGAACGCATAGACCTTTCACAGAGCTGGCAACAACGATCAGTTTGACATCGGTAGTGAGTAGCATTGCTTTGACTGAGGACGTAACGTCCTGACTGCAAAAGCTGTACACAAAGGGTAATTTTTGGTAAAAGCAAATAGCTCAACAGTACAGGAACTTCGACAAAAAGTGATGGCATCGTCTACTTGATAGGCTTGGAAATTTTCAAATTAACTGCCTCGTGCTATCAAAGAATCTGGATCCAAGTCGAGGCAAAAATAAGAATTGATTTCACATGCAATCATGTTTGGAGGATGAAGTCAATGCAATTTAACAGACTCGAGAAACAGCTTTATGCTTTACGATAGGCTTTTTTAGCATCTAATCGCCTCGAAATCTATTTCTAACAATAGGTGAGCCATTTAATGGCATATAAATATGCGGACAGTACGATGACATTTTGTCGACCCATGAACTTTTTCAGACCATACTGGATCGTCAAAATGGTCGGACCGGCGCTGAAACTTGACAATGTTATTCATGGATGTAGCTGTTTTCAGAATTATATCCACCATCACGATATACCGGGAAATAAAAAGGTGGGTGTATCAACTGACACAGAGCCGTCAGCCGGAAATGATGCGACCACGGTGTGGCCAAAACGCAACAAATGGAAGTATCGTCATGAAACCAAATAATTTTAAGCACAATCTTTAACTTACATGCAGTCAGGTTTCTCGGTTTGAACCTGAAATAGTCCTGTACGTTCACGTTTTGCGTCCCCTTTGGATTTAGTTTTGGATCACTGGAATCATTCTCATGTTTCAACGCCAACAATCCCCCGACAGTAAGATTTCGCATATTCAAAGTTTGAATTACTCTAGCAACTTAGCCCCTGATCTAACAGTCAGTCAGTGCATTTAATCTCTTATTCTTTGTGCACGTTGTTTTGTACTGCTTGCCAAGTCACGGGCCTTGGCTTTTGTTGTTGTTTTCCAAATTAGGCGATACTCCTTCAGCAAACAATCACCATCGCAAAATGGGCAGCGTCAGACATTTTTCTTAATTCGTGCCAACGTCTCCAAGTTTTTTTTTTTTTTTTTATTATTTTGTTTTCCTTGTTTTCTACTCCTTCGTTCAAACTTAGCCACGAGTTTATCTAGGCCTTTGATACAAATACTTCCCCATCTGAATACCAATTTTTTATTTATTTATACGCCATGTTTAGCGACCCCCCGCAGACACCGCGCCTGAAAAAGTTCTCTTCGTTTCTGCAGGGCGTGCCGCCGCCGCTGCCGAATCTTGCCCTCGGTGACCAAGTCCAGCTGCCGGATGGTCAGCAGGCGATCCTGCGATACGTGGGTCCGATTGAATCCAAGGACGGCGAATACGCTGGAATCGAACTCATTGACGAGTGGGCGAACCAAGGCCTGCATAGTGGTGAGTACCGTGGCGTGCAGTATTTTGAAACGAGCGAGCCGGGCTCAGGCTTGTTTATTCCCTACCTCAAGCTCCTCAACGCGCAGCAGCAGAACCCGATGCAACAGCAATTGGCCTCCCCACACAAAATTGTCAGTACTAAGCGGAGCACTGTGACTCCAAGCAAAATCCCCATGTTTGCATCACCGCGAGCAAAGCGCATGGAATTTCCGACTTTGCAGGGCACCTCGCCAACGCGCGCGTTCAGCGCCGAGTCCGCCGAGAGTAGCGACAGCGTGATCATCAACGGCAATGGTGGTATTGCGAGCGAGGCCGATACTGCTGCTGCGGTCGCGCTTGCCGTCTCCAAGACTCAGGCTGAAGCTCAGAAGCATATCGCCGAGCTGCGAGACGAGCTCGAGATCTATAAGAACGAGGTCAAGGAACGCGAACAGATTCTTGAGGAGCAGAGTCAGTTACTCAAGGATCTTGAGTCGACTGTTGTTGAGTTCCAGACCTTGAAGGAGCAGGAAGAGGCGGCCAGGTCTAGTGCAATGGAAGAAACTACGATAGACAACAATGATAACGATGACGAAAAGAACCAGATGATTGATATGTTGCGTACTCAGTTAGAAGACAAGGAGCGCAAGATTGGTACGCTCAAGGGCCAGCTGGAGCAGCGACGTGCAGAGTTCCGGGCAACTCTGGAGGACATGCAGCGGGAAATGGAGGAGTCAAACTCAGCATTTGAAGACGAGATAAAAGCGCTGCAGCAGCGGCTGCGCGAAGCCGAGAAACTGACCCAGCATGTGTCTGAGCTTGAGCAGCTTGTTGCCGAGCTTGAAGCCCTCAATTCCGGTGCCAACGCTGAGAAGGGCAAAAGTGAAAGCAGCGATGATGCTGATCTAAGGGCAAAAATTGCGGAGCTCGAGTCGAAACTGCACGAGCGTGACGAAACAGTTAATGATCTCAAGACGCAGCTAAGCGAGACCAAGCAGGAACTGGCGGGCTACAGTGTCTCTCGGCGAATTAGCAGCATTGGCGCCGGGCTGCCTAACAACGCTGCTAATGGTGATAGCGGTACCAGAAGTCGCGGCAGCAGTCTCGTTCTTGAAGAGGATTCCAACGAGCGGCTACGACAACAGCTCAAGAGTGAGCGCGAGAAACGCATTATGTTTGAAGCTGAGATCGCCAATCTAGAGTCGGTGGTGGAAACGCGGATTTTCCGCGAGGAGGAACTCGAGGAGGAACTGGCGCAGTTGCGCGCCGAGAACGCGCACCTTAAGAAGCAAACTTCCGCCGTTGCCGAGCGGCCTTCGACGCCGGCAAATCAGCGGGTGGACCAGAAACTTTCATCCTACGACTCGGCGCACGACCTCGAACTGCTTGACGCCGACTTGGACGAAGATGCCGTGCTCATGATGGGCACGGCGGCGTCCGACCCTGGCGACATTGACGCAGCGATGCTGCCAGCCACGGCCATTGCGATTGGGTCGCCTGTGCCGGCAAAAAAGATTGACCTTGCGGCGGGCCGCAGTAAATGGTGTGGCCTGTGCGAGCGCGATGGCCACGAGAGTATTGAGTGCCCGTTTGAAAACGATTTCTAATTATTACCTCACCGCATAGTCAATGCAAGTTGACCTCTTTAAGCTCCTAATGGTTATTTCTCTGTATCATCACCCCCTAGTGCCGAGCGGGTCTCCTCCCATACAAATCATATATATATACATTACTTATTACTTTTTTTTTTTTTGTTTTTTTACTAGATATCATCAAGCTCTACTATTGAGCCGAACCCCAGAATACATGTATACCCCCAGGGGAGGGGGGTTTCTATTGATTGCAGTGAAGCCAGCGGGCTCCGCAGTAATGGCAAACCGAAGTTTGGCACAACCCACCTTTTTGCAACTGCTGGCCAAACCGCCTCTTCCTCCTCCTCGACCCCCCTCAAGTTAAACCAGACAGTATAAGAATCTCATGCCATGATAACCCAATAAAATAAAAATAAAAACGAAACAGAAAAAATAGCATTATCATTGTTTTTTAATGAAAATTTATATCCATAACCAAGCAGTATCACTCCAAAAAGGAAGGTAAATTTAACCGGTTCCGTGCGCGTGTCATCTCTGTCCTCTCTTCTCCCCTCCCCTAAAATTCCTCTCTAGGCGGCACTCGTGGCCGCTGTCGCCACAGCAATAGCCTCAGCTGTTTCCTTAACGGCTTTGCCAAGGGTGCCCTTTTGCGGGAAGACCAAATCAACATAACAACTCAAGATTCCCACCACGGCCAAGACCACTGAGAGCCACGCCGGCTGCGCTTCGGACTTGATCGTGCTAGGCTCGTTAAGCCACGCTTGCAAGGTCGTGAAAAACGAGGCCCAAGACAGCACCTTGTTGCGGAGGAACATGGCGGCCAGGGGCATTGACGATGTCATCATGGTTTGCATTTCGTTCTTGCGGGGCTTGGATCCGCCGTAGCTGTTTGTGCATAGTCAGAAATAAAGAATCAATAAAAAAAAAAAAAATAATGATAATAATAATAATGAAATTAAATATTGACGAACGATGGTGTCAATGACATGAAATCAAAGCAAGGAGGGATATGAAAAAAATAGGACTTACGAAACAATCAGCTCTTCACGTCTCTTATCAACCTTAGCCATTGTGTCTGTATATATGTATCGATATAAATGTATATGTGGGTGTAGATAATTTTGTTTCCAAAAAATTGAAAATTAAAAAAAGAAAAAAAATTAAAAAAAAAAAAAAAAAAAAAAAAAAAAAAAAAAAAAAAAAAAAAAAAAAAAAAAAAAAAAAAAAAAAAAAAAAAAAAAAAAAAAAAAAAAAAAAAAAAAAAAAAAAAAAAAAAAAAAAAAAAAAACCGATATTAAAAAATGTAGAAAATCTCTAGTCCAGAGAAATGAAATTAAACCGAAGAAAAAAAAATAAAAGAACCAAAAATTAAAGGTAAGTCAAAATGGTGATGATGGTGAAATAAAAAAAAAAAGAAGGGGATGATATTAGATTAGATCCAACAAAAGAAGCAACCACTACCACCACCATCGATTGGAATATAAAATGCCCTTACCCTGAAATTTCACATTTGTCATATTATTAAAAAAAGCCACACGTATAAAAGACAGCGGCATCATTTATAACTTGTGGCTCTTTAAACAACATGATAAAATATACCAGTTTATTGTCGAATATATATCAAAAGACAGCACGGTCATCCTGATGCCGCGAAATTCTTCATGTTGGCTCCTAGTCAAGTTAAAGATCGCTAAGTATATCAAATGTATAGTATACGTAACCATAATATAAAAAAAAAAATTAATCTTGTTTTTACTTTTTTTATTATTATTGATATCATTATTATTGTTTGTTTTTTATATCCTGATTATGGCAGTCAGGTTACAAAATGGCAGGCGGGAACTTTCCAAAGTCGACCTGCTCTTTAACCTCTTGGCCATTGACAGAATATAGAATACGCAAACGCAAGCGCACGTTGGTGCCGGGCGCACCGGTAACCTTGAGCTGCTGCGTGGCCGTTTGGCCCGAGGAAAGGTCGCTGGAGGAAAGACTCTGCAGTTGCAGCTTTTGGCTTTTAGGCACGGCAACCTGCAGGTTGAGCCCCGTGACCTGAGCACTGCCGCTGTTGACAAACTTGGCCAGAATGACAACGGAGCCAGGGCTATCCCTGGACGTGGGCTGGAACGTCAGCCGCAGAGATCCCTTGTTGTATGCCTCAATCGGGTCAATACCAAGCCCATTTGGCGCGGCCGCTGGTGCCTGGGCCGTAGACGCACCACCAAGCAGGTCGTTCAGGTTAACGTTTTGTGTCGATGTTGGTGGAGTCTGGGGTGCAGGGGAGTTATTAAACAGATCCATAATGTTTGCATTCTTGGCCGGGGGTGGTGGTGACGCCGCGCCCGACGACGAGCTGAAGAGATCTGACAAGAGATTGTTATTGTTAGCAGACGTGGCAGCCGCCGGCGCCGCCGCCTGGGGCGTGGCATCACCCATCAGATCTAACAGCAGATCCTCAGTGGTTGCGGCGGGTGCCGCGGCCTTTCGAGCGGTGCTGGCAAGAGGATTCTTTTTCGCATCGTGCTTAGCCTTCTCAGACTCATAGCGTGTGCTAAGGTCCTTGAGCACCTCAGGAGCAGGCATCTTCTCAAGAACACCGCGACGCACAGAGTCATAAGAAAAGAGCTTGCTATACTCAGCCACACGCTGCTGGATTTCAATGTCGAGAGAAGCGGCATTGCTGTTGAGGATTCTTCTAATTCTTTCAACTTGCGAAGAAGACGAGATTCTAGTCGTAAGTTTCATCAGCGCGTTCAAGACATACTCCTTGACCACCTCAGTTGCGTAAGAACCCTCAATGATGGTTTCAAGCAGGTTGACGATTTCAGTTTCGTTGACCTCTTGGACCACATCCTCGTCCTCAAATGAGCCACTATCAAGAAGAGTCTTAGCATATTCACCAATCAACCACGTTCCCACGAGAGTCAGACCCTCTTGCGTAACATCGTTGCGCAGCGCCGTGTATAATTTCTGAACAGTGTATAGCTGCAGATCCTCAGAGCCAATAACAAGAATAATGAATGAAGATAGCACGTTCTCCTTGGCATAAGATCCGGCAATCTTGAGCATGCGGATAATCGTGTCAATGTGCCAGCGCTTGGTAGGCGCGTACTTTTCAGCAGCAATGGCAATCTGCGATGTCAGGGTAGGCTTGAATTCAGCATCAGCAGTCTCAAGGAAAGAGAGGAGCTCACGCACAAGAACCCTGACGTTGGGGCCATTGATCAGCGCGTATGACAGCTCCAGAGCTCTTCTTCTAATGGAAATATCGCTATCTTGTAAGCACTCAATGATGATAGCGCGATGACGCTGGACAGCGTTGGGCTCTCTGTCAATAACACGCAGGAGGGTGTTTAAGGCAACGTAGCGGGTATTGTTGTCCTTGGTGGTCAAGAATTTACCGAGAATATTGACACCAAGCACACGCAAACCAGAATCAGCTTCAATGCCAAAAATAGTTTGAACGGCCTCGTATAGGACTGAGCTGCCAACAGTCTTAGAGGAGTCGGTATTGGAGGCAATCTGGGCCAAAATATCGCTCATTTGCTCAGAAGCCTGAACGTCGCCAGCACCAAGAAATCGTAAAAGTCTCAACAGCTTAACCTGCAAAAAGGGATCCGCAATACCAGAAACATCATACTCAGGAACATAGCCGGATGTGGATAAGTTTTTGATATGCTTGATTATGACAGGAATTGACTTTTTAAAAGTCTCTATTAGCTCGGGATTGTGAAGACAGAGATCAGTAATAAGTGCAATACCACAGATCAAAACGCCGTGGTTCTTGTCAGAGAGTAGCGATTTTGCCTTTTCAACAAAAACCTCCTCCAAGTCGGGGACCTTTCTAATGATTCTCATGGCGCAAAGAGCACCCTTCTTTCGCAGATAGGGGTTAGAAGAAGAAACAACCTTTTCAATATCAGCAAACAAGTCCCTAGCCATCTCAGTCGAAGCGATGTTGGCGAGTGTGCAGAGAGCAAGAGAAACAATGTACTGGTTGGGGTGATTGAGATCAGTCTGAAGCGAGTTGGTAACAAGAGTCAACACTTCCTGGTTTTCGTCTAGCAGAAGCATTGTTCCGAGGTAGCCAAGTCTCTTGTCAGTAAATCGAGAGGACGCAAGAAGTTTGAGACACTCAACCTGACCCCAGTGGGTACGCTCGCCCAGAGTGAAAAGATAAAGCAGCTTTGCTACATTTTGTCGTCGGACAGATACATCAGCATAGTCCTCACGGAAAGAAGTACGAATAGCGGCGGATTCCTTTTGGATAACGGTTCTTTCGTCGGCAATGGTTTTGGCAGCACGAACTGCCTTGATGAACGATTTTAGCGAGGACATGGTTGTCCTAGGATGTATGCAATTCGAGAGAGAGGGTAGTAATGGTGTAAGGGGATGCTGGGTAGGAGGAGGAGAGGTTTCGTGTCATTTTGGAAAGTTGACTGGAAGGATGAAATGTCATGGTTAGGTAATGCTATATGTCATGTTGGTCATTTTTAGTAACTGCATTTGTAATCATTATACATCAATTAGGTCATGGATATAAGCCATTTGAATAACTCCCATATGAATTGTTTTTGTTTTCACACGGCTGCGAGACTTTTCGTCATGTCCACATTAGGGCCTTCTCAGGGTCAGTGCAGTTGCTATTCAGTAATAGGATACACAGTCAGTGTGCTCGAGAAAAAAACAATAACCATTTTACCATCCTCGCATAGATAAAAAAAAAAAAAAAAAGTCATTGTATTTAATTGAAATCAATTAAATAATGACAAACATAAAAGAATGCTATAATAATACACAGTTTGCATAATTACGTCTATTGTTTGTTTTAATCACCATGATCAAACATCACCAAATAAAGGGTAATATACCAAAGTTGCAAGTACCAACTCTGAATTAACGTTTTTTTTGCCTCTCTGGGTCTCTTGCATTGTCGTCGTCTTACCACTTTATTCCATTTTTTATTTCATTCAACGACTTTGTCTTTTCCTTCGACACACAACGTTTCTGATATATCTTCTCTCATCTCTCACCATAGAGAAAAACCCCATTATACACGCCACCGCCATGTCACCAAGCCATCTCCATTTAACAAGCCCCTTATCGCCGTTTCTGCGACCAAGTGTATCCCACTCCTCCATCCAGTCCCCCTCGTTGGGCGCCAACAATGACCCCAAGCCCGTTGATATCAGCTCATATTGCATTGGAACCCCAGAAGTCATTGGCAACTCCAACTCAAACAACATCTCGCTCAGCCTCAGTCTACAAGAAGACGTTATTTTTCTAAGCTACCCGCAAACTTCTTCGTTTTCATACTCCGAACAAGACATGGGTTCGAATATCGACCCGCACGTGCCCAACGCTGACGACCCTAATGAGGACTTCCCAGACAGATCTCCAAGCTCAATCACGAATCCATTCGTTGAAAACCGGTTTTCTAAGGTAACACCAAGGCAATCACTGCATAACTCGTCACTGGGCCCCAACTCATCACCAACCGACGTGCCGCCGTCAATCCTCCAGGGATCACTGTTGCTAAAACTCTCCAAGCCCACAAAAATCAAAGATATTTCCCTGCGATTTTACGGCAAGTACAAGACAGGTTTGCTAGATGCCAATACCGACCCCAAACTTCTCGAAAAATCGTTACCTACGGGGCCACAGTTCCAGGATGAGTTGATTGTCGGTTCGCACACGTGGGAGTTTTTCCCCACGCCTGAGCACCAGTCAACAAGCAAAAGCTCCATCATTACCGTTGATTCTTCCTCGGTGGTGTCGTCTGATCTGTATGGTGCAGACGTGGCTTATCTCCAACCACATCAGAACGTGCAACTGCTGCCAAACACGACAGCAACTCTGGGAAATATAAGCTTCAAATCCCCGATTAATCCAGAGCTGGGCAAGGCAAACACGCTAACACCAACCATCTCACATCTCTCCAAAAACAATATCCCATTTTTGTCGCCAGTATACTTCGAAGGTACCAAGTTCCAGCAGGAAAAGTCTGAGAACCACACGTTTGCTGGTACCCGTGAGCAGTTCACACTATATCCAGCGGGCGATTATATTTTCCATTTTAACTTGGCAATTGACGCTAGAATGGCAGAAACAATCATATGTCCCAAGGCGGCTCTAAAGTACTATCTTGTTGCCAAGGTTGAGCGGCCAAGCCGATTTTCGTTTGCAATCACTGGTCATAAAGAGGTCACTATGGTTAGGAGCCCTCCAGCGTCGGGCGAGACCCTGGCAAATATGCCTCTGGCAATCTCACGCGATTGGGACCAACGGCTTCACTATGATATTTCATGTCCAAAGAAATACATTACTCTGGGTAGCTCCATTCCCCTGACAATCAAGCTTACACCGATTGACAAAGTCCGGGTTCATAGAATTAAAGTTGAGGTCGTGGAAAGTTTGCTGTACAGCTCTGCAAAACTGTCTCGGCTCAAGCATCGAGATCCCTTGCGCAAGGTGCTGGTATTTGAAAAGTTGGCAAAGGGTCCCGTGTCTTTGAGCAAAAATGATAAGGAAAATGAAAAGGAATCCGAAAAGAAAAAGAAGAGCCGAATTTCCATGATGGCTGGTAATTTGCTTCACTTTTCAGAAGATACCGCTGCGCCGCGCAATAAGGAAGGGCTCGAAGCGAACACGATTCAGATTGCAGATACAACGGAACTGGATGTAGACATGCCATTTGTTACTTCTGATAGTGACTGGAACAGTCTCGCTACACATCATTTTACCAACCCATCGTCAGATAGCAAGTATTTCCAGTTTCTGCGTCCAGACGTCATTTTTAATCCCATGGTCCACATTAAACACCGGCTGCATGTATCGTTTAGAATTTCCAAGATGGATCCAGAGTCTCATACCTGGAGATACTTTGAGGTACTTATTGACACTCCTATCCATTTTCTATCCAAGCACTGCAAAACTGAGAGTGTTGAACTTCCAAACTATGAAGATTTAGACTTGCGCTATTTGCCCCAGGAACAGCAGCAACAGTCACAGGATACCTTGGATGATGATGAATTTGAGCTTGATCCTAATTCGAGTCGGAGCGGCGCTACCACCAGCAGTAGCTCGAGCACTCGCTCAATACCAATTCCGGTCACTTCTGCTTCGGGCATTCCGCTCAAGCCGCACAACTCGAATCAAAGCTCAACCATAGGCTTTGGCTCACCGCTGGTGCGCACCTTGTCGTCTCCGTTTTCATACTCACCTTTGACAGAGGGCCTTCAGTACCTGTCGCTTGATGACCACGCTAGCCATCCCCTCATGGATCAACTCCCATCCTTTGACGATGCCCTCAGCGATCGCATCTGCGGGGCTAAGCCGGGCGCGCCGCAACCCCCACGTCTGAATTGCACCGGCGCCGATGACACAGAGGTTCATTCCATCGACTCAGCGCGTTCAGAGGATATCACCAGTCAGGATACAGCAAGCAGCGTATCAGCGCGCACGTCGCTTTTGCTGCCGCCTGGCTATGATGCTATCCGTGAAGCCAGCAGTGTCGATATTGCCGATACATCGCTTTTGGAAGGGTCTGGCCGCCCCACCCCCGTCTGCGACGACGTAGAAGAGGAGGAAGTGCCACCGGCGCTTGATAGTTCGATATTACTGAGTACACCCTACGACCTCCCGGGTGCCCAGCTATAATCTTGCCTTTCTGCTTTTTTTTTTGTTTATTTTTTTTATTTTTTTTATGCAATATATGGGCCATGGGTGAACAATAAACTTTTTTTTTTTTATACTCATGATACTTGTAATACCAACCAGCCAGTGACTAGATATACTTGAATAAAAAATTGTAGCTGCCGCGTTGCCCGGAATAAGGATTGCCAGATTCCGTTTGGTTAATAGGAATGCTTTAGATGGAGTAGTCCTTAAGCCACATCCAAAAGGCAATCACCACAAGCGACGTTGCACTCCACTGCCATTCCATCTCGACAAACAGCCAGACCCAAAGCGTACCTAGTGGCGGCGCCCGCTTCATAACATAGTAGTACCCTTCCTCATTACTAGCATAAAGGAGATACCCACCCGCTGCCACACTGGCGAAAAATGAAGCAATGCGGAAAATCCGGGTGTCACGGAGGGGATGGACATAGAAATGCAGCAGGGCAAACACGGGGATGGCGAGCACGGCTCGATAGAAAACATCCCGCTGAGTGGCAATAGTTTCAAACGTTTCTTCTGAATACTGCACCCGTACTAGCACGTCCAAAACGATGTGGACGGAGATGATGGGGATCAGATAGGTTGAGTAATCAAGAAAATCAAACATGAACTGACCCAGCGGCGTGAGCCCCTCGCGCTCATCCATGTCGTTGTCGGTGGCAGGTTTGGCCTGGGCGGCTTTGCGGTAGCGCTTTGGCGGTTCCCGATGTTGTTGCTGCTCCTGTTCATGTTGACGCCATTGGTTCTGGAGCTCTTCAATCTTCTGCACAAGCGGCTTGTCTGGAATCCCGCTGGCACTTACGTACGACCTGACGTCTTGGAGGTTGTCAAGCTCTTCGATTTGGGGATGCTGGCCAACTGTTCTTGGCTTTGACTTAGCAGTTCGTCGGGTAGACTTTGCCATTATGTTTTTTTTATTTATTTTATAATGATGATTGGTCTGTCTATATGGTTATTGGCTGGGATTGGCGAAGCCAAGAGCTCTTGGATCAGGGCTTGAAATGTTTTAAGAACCAGTCGTTTCAAACAACGAAAGGGGAGAAGGAAGAAAGAGAAAAACAAAAAAAAAAGGGTTTAGCCTTTAGTATTAATTACGCGTTCAGATTTTAGTATCAATTACGCGTTCCTGGTTTTTTCATTCATGTATTTTTTTTTTCCCCCCCAAAGTACAGGAGTGTCGTATTAGATATCAGATCAGACTGTCAATCCCTTTCTCCGTTTTTACCAAATCTCTACAATTTCAACCCGAGATCAAACTGACATTTACAGGCTGATCTCATATACTACCGGGCTCAACGATCTCTCCACACACATATTTTTCTGTGAAATCATCTCATTATTGTTATGTTGTTTCGGTTGCCTTATAAATTAAAATCTTCTAAATTATAATCGTTGTTTAGTCGAACAGACCGAGACCCATATCGTCATCAGACTCCTCCTCAGCGGCCTCCTCCTCTTCGGCGGCCTCCTCAGCAGCAGCAGCACCACCGGCAGCGGCACCAGCGGAAGCACCACCAGCAACAGCACCACCAGCAGAGAAAGCGGTCATGAGCTCAAGGAGGTTCTGGCCAGCAAGAGCCTTGGCGTAAAGCTGAACCCAGATGGGCTCAACCTCCTGGATACCAGCAGCGTTGACAAGAGTCAACAGCTTTTCAGCGGTGATTTCGACCTCAGCATCGGCAAGGATGAGGGAAGCTAAAATTGAAAATGCATTAGTAAATCTTGGCCATAATAAATATTAAAAAAAAAAAAAAACAACCCAGAGCGGCATCGGAACTACGAGGGGCAATATCGTAGACAGAAAATTTCGGGCATAAATTCAGCCTTCGTGCAACTAATCAGCCCTTTCTTCTCCCTGACCCGACCGGCGCTTTCAAATCTCGAAAAAAAAAGCAACACCCCGTACAACAAGAAAGCAATAGCCGCTCTGAAACAACAACAAAAAAAAAAGGAGCTCGTCACATACCGTATGAAACAGCAAGCTCAGCAGACATTATGAAATAATTTCTTCGTGATGGTGTGGTGAGTTATGACAGACAACAAGGGAAGGAAAAAGAGAGGGAAAAAAGAGAGGAAAAAAAAAAAAGAAAAAAAATTGAAAAAAAAAAAATTGCACACACAGTGGGCAATGACAATATGGCAAAACAGCAAGGGTAAGGTGACAAAACCTAACCTTTGCTGGCTTTATTTGAGTTGGAGTTTTAAAGACAAATTGGGAAGGTACACAGTCACAGTCCCAATATAGTACCATGCTGAAAAGTACTTAGTGTCAGTGTAAATTACAACACTAACAAAAAACAAAGTTGTGAAAGAAGTTTGTGATTGCCGGGATAACAGTGAACCTGAAGGCTCATGGATAAGTGTCAAGACCCTTCTGTGAAGCACACATTCAAGAGCGTCTGCAATGATGAGAGCAAAACATTTTTTTTTTTTACAAGAAAAGATGAAGCTAAGTTAAGAAATCAAAAAAAGGTATTAAAATTTACATTAAACTTTTGCAATGTGAATGGGCTTACGCGCAATTATCATGAAGGGAGCAATTGGTGACTTCAATGCCATGTTTATTTCAATGGTCTCTCATGACATGCCTCCGTACAATTGAGTCCAGATAGTTTCATTAAAAAAAGTAGTAAGTATAATTTGCTTGGCATCTTAATGACCAGTTATAATGCCATTGAAAAAGATCTCTGTAAGCCTCGTGACTTACAAAATGACAACGATACTGGTCTTAATTAGGGCGTGAATAGTAAAAATACAAAATTTCGCTGGTTTTAAAAAACTCAAGAAAGTCCCATAGTTATAAGATGATGTGAGTACTATTTATCGCAAGCGCCAACCTCACCCGCAGTGAAGACATTTTGAAAAATAAGATCTTACCAAGGAATACTGCGTCAACAACCTATAGTATCTAGATCTATAAATAATGCTTTCAACTTTTCTTAAATGTAAGCGTATTTCTTTGTATTAGATGCTACAACAACTCATCCTAAGCATATTATATTAAGCAAAAATTTTATTAGCAGACTGTAGCAACTAACTTTTTAACTTTATGAACTAAATCCTTGTAATGAAATATGCAAGTTAAAAACCCAATCATCGTGGTTTTACTGTATCCAAACTTGTGGCATGAGAATATTACTAGAAAGAAATGAATAAAAGCAGGAAAAAAATAAAAAATTGATGGACTATTTTGTTTTTTACATTAACGCTAAATGAATATATACAGGCAAATTAATATTTTACTGAAAAAAAAATGTCGCACTACCATCAAGGTCACGGTGCAGAACCCAGCAAACCGGGCAATGCGGGAAAAGTAACAACCTCGGAACCAGTAGTAATTAATATGGCTAATCAAGGCGGTCAAAATGATACCCCTGAAGCCAGTATTGAGGAGGCGAAAGAGAAACTTGGAGACAACACGGTCGGCAAAACAGCTATCCCTGATGATTTTGCCTTCAACTGGACCGACCAAACAACCAACAAGTTGACGTACAAAAAACACACAATCTCACCTGAAGTGTGCAGATACTGTGGTAGAAGCGGATCTGAGGAACTGGAAGAGGAAATGAAAAAACTCAAACGCCAATTAGACAACATGCAGGCTCAACTGGTCGCCCTGGTAGCCAAAGCCAATGAGTTGAGCCTTTAGATTTGCTACCAGTTCCAGAATGAAGTTTGTCGGTGCAATCATCTCTTAACCCATACCTTTGTTAACAGGGCAATTACCAGCTAAGTACGATACCGGTGTACCAGCCCAAGTCTTAACATATCTTTCATCTTCCTGACTTAATTCAATGAGATAAAGACGCTAAGTTTTCTACAAGTATATAAGTATCAGTATTCTCCTGATTGTATGTTCTCTCATCTATCTTTCTATCACGCATATATCATTAATTATATATCTTCTATATTTTTCCGCTTTACTTTCTATTTCCATATTACCGACGGTGCCAGATTTAGTCGCCAAATCCCAACACTAAACGACAACCATGGGGTCTCTTACTTATTTTTTGCTTAACAAATACATTTTGTGATCAGCTTTGATTACGTTTGTAGTAATTATAATATACTTTACGTATTATGTAGCGACTAAAAAAGAAAATTTCATTTTTGCGGGATGATTTGGATTTAAGTACTAGGTACAGATTTGACCTGTGCCAGTTACCAGTACTGTCACAAACAAAGTGATCATAGAGCACGGCCAGCACCGTGAGTACTGTAATATGCCAGTAGCTAAAAAGTAATCAACCATATAAAATGGAGATGAAAAACCGTCTAAGGCTGTGTATTTTTTTTTTGGGCTGGCCGTTTGGAACAAAACACAATAAAACGGCCAAAAATAAGTACCCGATTTGTTTGGAATGAATTTTTACATTATCGATCAGAGATTACCCACAAGATCTGAAAAAAGATATACAGACTACTTTATTTGTGCAGCTGCCGCTGATGCTGTCGTCCCCCCTGCTGATAGTTACATCGACCCATAAAAACATGTGCTTGTAAAGGTTTCTTCCATAAAATTTCCCATGTAGAGCAATTAGTAGCGGGGCAAAAAGCCCACTAAGAAAAAAAAAGAATGACTTTAGTTAATAATCACGGATCTAATCAAGACCACCCAGAATAAAGCGGACCAGCAAATATCTTGTTCTTCTTCAGCAAAGTTGGCACGGCTTGTACCTGCCATATCTAGCCATTACTCGCAAGATGCCGCCAATTTGAATAGGTTGAAAACCAGATGCAGTTGACTATAGCATGTAAAAGATTTAGCCTTGCCAGTAAAGATGAGTCTATCTCGTCTTGTGGTAAACCGTACATTACATTTTAAAGCGAAGGATTGGTCCTTCTTTAGGTATATGGCCAAAGAAGCGCTTTAGAAGCTTCCATTACTTCATGTCGGCGTAAAAACAAAAGCTTCTATTCCTTTATGTCGGTGTAAAAGCCCACCATAAGCATATGGGCCACTTACCGAAAAAGGGAGTTTAAAAGCTGATGATCAATTCCGACGTCAGAAAGCTGACTAGACCCTGATCGTGTCACTTAAAATGCACAGAGGCCAGAGATGATCAAAAACGCTAGTAATTAACCACCTGCACAATGACGAAAGCAGGTAAAAGTAGCTATTTATGTTTTTTTTTTTTTTTTTTTTTTTTTTTTTT
>JAJMRT010000079.1:0-56161 GCA_030558065.1 Geotrichum phurueaensis
CTGACCCCTTCTGACCCCTTCTGACCCCTTCTGACCCCTTCTGACCCCTTCTGACCCCTTCTGACCCCTTCTGACCCCTTCTGACCCCTTCTGACCCCTTCTGACCCCTTCTGACCCCTTCTGACCCCTTCTGACCCTATTTCACTTCTGACGAGATTTCATTTCACTTCTGACGAGATTTCACTTCTACTCTTCTTCACATTTCACTTCTGACGAGATTTCACTCACTTCTGATTTCACTCCGCAGGGCTTGCCAGTCTTGCCGCTGCTGTTTTTGATCTGCACCAGTGACCTCTACAGGGGGATTAGAAATGTTGGGGCCATGGTGACTGGATTTGTCGACGTTCCAATCTTCACTCAAAGTAAGGATGCCAACAAAAACGCTATCAAACTCTCGGGCGTACTCTAAGTATACCATGAGTAGGCAATTGGTTTAAGAATTGAATTTGATTACAGTGACAAGTTGGGTTTCTTGCGCATTTGCCCGCGTTTTTCTGCCAAGGGAAAAATGCGAAAAGGTGAAGAAGAAAACTCATTATTTTAAAAAAGGGGGCTTTGAGAAAGCCACCCCGGAAAAATCTAAAGCTATTAGAGGTTAACTTTAACAGCAGATTGTCCTTTGCGGAACCCGTTAAAATCGTGATTTCAAAGGCAAAAAAAGCTGTGTGGTAGGTAGGCTCGGCGGCATCTTTAGGGACATCACCGGCAAAACCATGAGTCGGCTCCATGTCTAGTGCATAAGACCGATTGTGAAGTACAAAAGTTCGGTGTGGTACAGAGAATCTTGAAGACTCATAAAGACAAACTAAAAGAGGTCCAGAACATTGTCATCAGGAGATTATTAGAAGCTTTTAAGTCAACTGCGGTATGCATTCTGCAGCAAGATGCCGGAATTTCGCCTTTTTTTAGGCGAGCAAAAAAATTAGGCAAGCACTTCGCCCTGAGAGCACTTTGAAGTGTCGACCCAAAAAACTCGGTCATGAGGCTAGAAAAAAAAAGCAGCAAACGACGACAGAAAATGAGCAGCTGGGACTACTCTTTCATCAAACCCATCAGGTGGAAATGGCTACTGAGGAGATTTTCTGAATTAAAAGATCACACTGGAGACAACTCGAGGTCAAGAAAACTCAACAAGCGGTTGGGATTACTAGTTGTTGTCTCATATTAATAATAAAAGCTCAGGTGAGAACAACTTGGAGGTTGAGCTGACGCCGACACCAAAGGCAGCCTTTACATTAAGTACACCATACCTAGACTGTATGAAAACTTTAGAAACAGTAGTCCTCTCCAAAGTGTCATGGATAAAGCGGACCACCACACACTTAGTAGAGTAATACAGTTGAGAATTGGACATGTTGCCCTGGAATCTTACTTCAAGAACGTGGAAGTCTCAGAAAAAAATCACAACTGCAAATGCGGTCAGCCTAAAATGGTTGACCACCTTCTGAAAAGCTGCACCTTCTGTGAGATTGGGCGTAAGCACCTAAAAAAAACCTCCCCGGAACTTGATCTTATTATCTTCCTTGATAGCAAGAATGGCATTGAAGCGGTGATCAAGTTTCTCGGCTTACTTTCGCACCTACTCAACTGATGGCCAAGCTTAACAGCACAGCTTGTCAAGGTTTTAACAGATTGCGTTCTCACTGGGACACACATACTGCAATGGTGATATTAGAGATTTTTCTTGACATGCGGGCTGAGCCCGTGGAGATTTCAGCGCTATCAAATGACGAAACCCCAAGTACCCGTTGAGACAGTTACTTAACTAGCCTCGCTGAGGTAAATGTGTCAGAATTAAGTGTCTTCTTTTTATATTTTTGTTATTTTATTTAGTTTTATTTTATAACTCTTGGATATGTATATATAATCAGTTTATTGTTCTTATAACTTTTTGAAAATTATAGACAGAAGACATTAATACAACAAACATAACTCTTTGAGCGGGGAATGCGTCATTAATTATATATATTTTATTTACAACTCTTGGATACTAGGGAAATAATTAAATTTATGATTCTTATGAGATATACTCAGTGACAATATTGTGCTTTTTGCTATTTTCTTAATAAGTGAAGTAACTATGTAGTTGTCAATACAGCGAATGTTCTTATTCGTGGGGAGGTGACGAAAGAGTTGAAATGAGGCCTTTTGCCTTTATCATTCACCTTTAAATAAAAGTTTTGTTTCTACAACAACCATCAACAAACTTCTGCACCTAAATCATCATACTTAATATTGTTCGATAGTTGCTTCTAGCCGCACTATTTTCTTGTATTGATAGTAAATTGTTGTCTTTTATTTTATCCTTTAAAATATTGACGTTTTTTTGTAACAATCAATTTCAATCTTATTGTTAAAACTCGATACTAAAAATTTAAATCCAGCAAAATTCTAATGTGTTGAGCAGGCTTCATCTTAGAATACGCATTAAAATGAGATGGAGAACATTTAAAGTCAAAGAGCAGGAAGAGGGTGTAAATTCAAAAAAAAAAAAAACACCAAAGTCATTTATTTGTAAAGAAAATATATGTACATTTTAATTAGATCTTTTATGATATTAAATTGATGTATTTTATTTTAAAAATATTAGTCCGCCTGGTGTTTGATTAGCTTAAAATATTATTATTGATAGCAAAAGTAGCAAAAATCAGTCCGACCCAGAGCAAGCCATATACAAGAAACGACATAATAATAACCGGATTGCTTGTAAATGTGAGTAAATAGCCGCTACTGTAACCACGAAGAGCAAGTTGCGCAAGCGCAGAGTTGATGCGTGCACGGACCATGAAGGAAACCACAGACCATAGCACAAAATTGATAAGAAAAGTAACAAATGCAATAATCAGAAATATTTTGCCGGCAAGATTGCTTGGTTTGGCGTAAAGTGCAACACCAGCACCAAATGTTATAAAAGACAAAAATAATAACACAATGTGCCCTGCTTTAAGGATGGACATGTTTTTTTTGACCTGGTTGTAGTAATCGGTATTAGTTAGATTTGTAGATGCAACAGTGGTACTTTGCCGCTTTCCCCAGGGCCCAGGAACATAAGATCCGTCGTTAGGCTGAACCGTATAAGTAGCAGTAACAGTTGCAGAACTGACCGTTAATGTGACTTGTGAAGTTGGGGTGCTTGTGTGAGACAATACAGCTGATGAAAGCAAAGCCACGGAGTTGCTGTTAGATCCCAAGGGCGCTGCAGAATTGCCTGTGATTTCGCCAATGTCAAAAAAGAATAATGTAGAAGCGTCGCTGCATTGCTTGACAAGGGTATTGGAAGTGGTGCCAAACTGTGTGAAACGGCAATAATTGAAAAGATAAGCGTTATAAAATACATTTGCACTAGCGGCATAGCGATAGATGTAGACATCGTCAAGATTGACATTTTTGAGTCCAGGGAGAGTAAGAAGAAAGCCCAAAACCATAAGAATAGCAGCAAGAAATACTATCAAAGGCTGATGCGGATACTTAGCATTTTTCTTGAAAGCGATTGTAAAGCCATTGTTTAGAAGGTTAACCATTGTAGCAGTTATGTGTATTGTCGCTGGTATTAAAAATTTAGTATAGATATTGAAATAATAATATCACAGATATTTTGGCGGTATTTATAAATAATGATGTTTTGTGTGAATCACAAGCACATATCAGTGGGTGAGTGCGCTGGGACAGAGGCTGTGGCACCAGCATGGCCACTACCCGTTTTGACACGATGTCCGTCACGTTTAATCCAAGTTGATAAAATGTGATGGTTGAAATAAATCAGTTGCTGAATAAATTAAAATTGTGTGTTTATAAGAATGAAATAAAGAAAACTGGGGTTGAGGGCTATAATTGGTGTAGTTGTCAAAATGTTTCAGAGTATTCAGCGATGTAAAGATTGAATAATGTTTAATTCACTCACTAGCCAGGACTTGAGCCCAAAGATGAAACTTGTAATTAAAAATACATGTATTAACATAAAAGGGAATTTGAGATGGCACCGACTTGATTCACCATTGTTAAGACAAATAAATGTTAAAAAAAATTACGAGCAGATCTAGCATTTGCAGCAGCAGCTAATACGTGCGGCAGTTGAAGAAATAAACTCATAAAACGTAAAATTGTGGTAATTTTCCAATTCCAAGTTTCAAGTTCACTGTTTTCAAAACTTGAAAAAAAATGCAGGTAAAGTAAACATTGAGTGACCATCGCTTGTTATCACACTTAGATTATAGACGTCAACTATTGTACAGTGATTTCCCTTTTTTAAATTGAAAATTTTCATTCGGTCGTACAAGTTTGGGTTGCTACGAACCATTCAGATCGATCCACAACCTTAGTTGTCAAAGAAAGCCTACAAGTATTTGATAAATTGAAAACAATAAGAAACTAAATGGCAGTCAATAAAAGCTGTTAATATATTAATATATCTTGGCTCAAGATTGTCAGGTTTTATGCAAACTACTTTTTTTTTTATGATTCCGACCTATAACATCTATTATTAGGTTGGTGATAGTTTTTAAACACTAGTTCACAGACAAGGCAACCCACAACTCAGCAATATTGATAAAAACTAGCAAGCGAAGTGTATTATGCAAAAAATAATTACTATAATTTAGGTTTCATTGTTTCACTTGTATCATGCTAGTAGCGAAATGCTCTTTGTTTGCAGTTTCACCAAATCAAAACGAGCCATTGCTGCAACGCTCAATGTGATGGGCCGATTCACTAGTCTATTATCTCAACTGTTATTTTAACCAAGAAAAAAAAGTTTTTCATGCTAAAATGTGCTGTCAAATAAATAAATAAAAACCTGTTTATTGTTTAGTCTTATACGAACAATGATCATTAAGCTTGAAAAATTGAAAATGCATTGTACGATGTATCATGTGACAAACATCAGTTGTCAAAAGTCGTCAACAGTATTGGCATTATTGGTATAGATAGAAATACGCTTGTTGGTTTATTATCTAAAAGTTATATGACAAATTAAATAGCACAAGGATATAGAAGGAATACAATTCTCAAGAGATTAATAATATATATCTCAGCGAGACTAGAAAGTAATCCTTTCAACATATATATATGAGGGTTCCACATTGTTTGTCTGGAATGGAATTTTTTTACGAGGCAAATTACAGGCTGATGGTGCAGGTCTAAGAAAATGTGTCATTTGCATCATAACATTATGTTGGTTGCCCAAATGGACTATGGTTGTTTAAATGTCAAATTACTCCCACCTTGGCTTTAATTCGTAGTCTAAAAATGCGGTTGCAAACTCGGAATCATTTAGTCCATTAAATCTGGCCTATTGAATTGCTTAAAAAAAACTATTTCTCAGCTAAAACAAGCATTTATCAATCAATTTTGATAGCTAAAAAAAAAAAAAAAAAGCAGCCACATCTTTTGCAAATGCTTTCATTCTTTTAATTTGGTTTTGGCGTTTATAGTAACCCTACTGAATCAGCAGATGGGAATCTGAAATAACAAACTGTTAAACATTAAAGCTCAATTTATTTTAAGCTTAATTTATATAAGCCATTTCATTAACGTGCTGATAGAATGATTAGAATGTCGCTGCCAAAGTCAATGACTTGATCTCTTCCGTAATTATTATTGCAAGTGTGATCAACTGAAAACGGATAATCACGTTCTCAAATACTGGTCTTTAGGGTCTTGACGCGGTAGGCAAATTTCTAGACTCACCACCGCAACTTCTTTGCTGATGATTTGCTTGATTAGAACAGCTTGTTGAGGGTTTACTGAGCGTCATTTTGTTTTGTAATTTTTCTTGTAACTGTTTGATGTAAGGACAATTAACTGATTATTTATCTTTCTAACGTGTTGCCACGCAAATTTTATTAGATTGCGGTCTCAATATCAATTCATGAATCTATATAGTACAAGTGTCCAAAATGCCTGATCAGTTAGAGTTGCGGTCATACATCTAATTTTGCCGTAAAATCGCTGTTACTGCAGCACCTTTATCTAACAGAGACAGAAAGCAGGCACTTTCCGAGGTGTTTTAAAGATTCTTCTCATCGATCAAACAAGCAATCTGTAGAGGCCGAATTTCTCGACGAAACTATAGAGATAACCTAATATTGTTGCTGGTATTAGAAATAAATAATTTGATATAAGTTAATTAGAAAAGCTTTTATAGCTTTTTTTTTGTCTACTTGTTTGATTAGAGTAACTTGCCGAAACTTTGCTCTTTACAAGCTTTTTTCAACATATTACTTCAATTATAGAGAATTCAGCAACATTAACAGTTGAAATTTTAAAACAAAACAAAACAAAAAAAACATGCTGGCAAAGCTTATACTGAGATAAGAGTTTTAGTAAGAAAAAAAATATACACATATATGTATTTATACCTTTTATTTACAACAAAGGCCAGGTAGGGATTACTACTAGGCTACAATGTACATGCACTGTTCATAAAATGAGACGCCTAAAACAATATATTTTAACAACTCAAGCTTTTTGTCACTGGCCTTTTGGAGGTTGGAACACCAGCCAGTAATATATTAAGGCCTGTTGTGTTTTTAATGTGTGAATCAATGTTGTATAAATATACATGAGCAATTTACTGAGTCGGTCAATAAAATGAAAGTGCGGCTGTGTTGTCTTAACCGTTATTACGTGTTTACGGTTGCTAAATTAGCTGCGGATAGAGGGCCAGCGGTCATCACTCAACAATGCCTCAAGGATTATGTGATTGAAGAAAAAGTGAGATCAAACACCGATTATGGTGAAAGCATTTCTTTCGCTCGATTACTAACTCGCACTGAAAGCAGAGAATTCGCCTTGCCTGCACTCTCTTTTCAAGAAGCCTGATAACCTGACCCCACAGCGCTCAACCATTATTTATAGGCAGCCAATCATGATGGAAACTGAGCAGAACCCAATCTCCAAATTCATATGTTTAAACTAGTCAGGCTTGCAAAGCCATCGTTACATCCAGACGGCTGAAAAAATTCCTGTATTGAATCTAGCTTACAAGTACTTACATTGATCCAAACCGTAGCACAATTACTTAAACTTGCTTGCAAACAAAGAAAAAAAAAGATCAACTCTATTATTATTATCTATAATGTGTCTATAAATCCCGGTAGAGGAAGGCCTGACTGCCGCCAAAATTAACGACCACGCCTGTCTCACCAAAGACTCCCACGGCACCGTAAATGTCGTGCTCACCCTCTAAACCTTCAATCCCGCCGTCACTGTACTCGCGCTCCGGGTCGACGCCACGGTTACCGCGATTGACGACCTCGTTGCGATCGGAGATGAGACTCCACTCCTTCTCAAATTTGCCATTGCGCGTGAAAAAGACAACCATACGCTCTAGGTTAATACCCAGACCTACTGTTTGATTTTCTGTAAAGGGCTCGACAAACGGCTTGCCGCTAAGCGAGTCGTTCACATAACGCCGTCCGTCATCGCTATGCACTGCAACGGATCCGCGGTGCCAGCCCGGTAACCGGAAATTCGGGTACGGCAGGCACGTGAAGCCAATGGCAATAGAGGCCTCGCGCGGGTCCTGTAGTGTTGTGATCAGAACCTCAAAGTAAAACTTGCCACTGCCGTGGGCTCCGCCCACTCTTTTCATATGCGGCGAAAAGAGCGGCAGCGATGAGACAAACGTTGTGTCTGGACAGTCCTTGAGCGAGCGCACAAAAGCGGGTTTGGAAGGATCAGGCTGTTGCACGGAGCCCTTGAAGCGGCGGGTAGTGTCATATGCAAACGGCATTGATGGCGGCGCCACCAGAGCAAGGTGATCCACCTCCAGTGCTTCCCGCTCGTTAGATTGAATTAACCGCTTGGGGTAGATAGGGTATAACACCGTAAAGTGGTCGCCCCAGTCACGCTCAGCGTCGGGAGCGTGCGAATAGAGCGGGTCGAAAATTGAGTCTTGAGGAGGCTCGTAGCCGGGAGGGAGGTACTGCTGCTGCTGTTGCTGCAAAGTATAGGTAGGCGGAGGACCGGGTGGAGGACCATCATCGTTATCGGAATCACCAAAGTCAGGATGCGAAGCTGTAAAGTGCGGCGGCGGGAACGAAGGCGGGCCGACATCATTGGCAGGAGACTCGCCAAAGGACCCATTCTTCTCGTCGGGGTAAGAATTCGAATCAGAGGGGCCGGATTGGGTGTAGGTTGGAAAGCCCGATGATGGACCCGCCTGGGATTGTAAAACTTCTGGAGGAGGTCCCGAGGGGGGCGCGTACTGTCGCTGCAGCTGCTGTTGATCGGAAGATTGGGCGTTCTTGCCCTTTAATTTTGAAAACAAACCCATTTTTTTTTTAAATGTAGACTGGAATTGGTATAGAGATGAATACTGGTATGAAGAATAGTAAGTGCAAATGGGCTATTTTATAAAGGCAGTGGAGGGTGGTGGATGTGGACTGAGCGGGACAGACTGGGGCACCAAGTACACTGGATGGCACAATGCCGAGATTGACGCCCCTGAGCAATACTCAGTATACCGATAATTAAATTAGCCCAAAAGTTACAATAAGCTGAGACAATGACGGCATAATGTAGTCATTGATTACATATCAGCTTTCTAAAGATGACTAAAGTCTGACATTTAATTAAACACAATTGTGCACACGCGTTACCTCGTGGGCAGCAACGTGAGAACTGCATTAGGCCGTGATTTCTTCAGGTCCCCAGCGGCGATGATAGTAGTAGGTGACAAGGAGATGAACATTGGTCCCTCCTACCATTCTTATTCAATCTATGGTATGGAGATAGCTTCATGAGCTAAGCTCTGCCAATACAAAATTTGCTATTGTACACTACTCCCGCATCAGCTAGCATGAAAAACTGGACGTCTTACTGAAGTAACTTGTAGTCCCATTATAGCAGCCATCAGGCACGAAAATATGGATTAATTGAGTGCTGGCTTGCACTAATTTAGATGAATTAACTTTATGAGATATTCCAGTAATAAAGACAAGTTGCTGTTGTTGATAATTTCTCTTGCGCTGTGTCTCAGATCTTTTGCTTACATGTACACTGACTGTCATGGCTCAAGGCCATTCTTTTGATAGGCCTGTGACATCATCAGATTCAGCGATCCTGCCCCAATGAGCAAAGATGGTAGTACTCATGTACGGCTACCAGCTACATACAGAACGGGCCTGTGAGCAAGCCTGCCAGCATCAATCGAGCCCAGCGGACCAGGCTCCCAACACCGTGCCCTTAATCGAGGCTGCACAACGGCTGCTGAAGACGCCGTGCACCCTTTTGCATCTAGATTTGCTCATATCGAACATCTAAAGCGCTTGATTTTAGCTCAATGTAAATGTAACCTCGCACACGATCGGCAGTTGCTAGTTGCCTTTTTTACATGATAGAGAGACGTTTTTGGCCAAGCTTGACTAAAAGTACTCCAGCAACAAAAAAACAAAAACAAAAACAAACAAAAAAACTCAAACAGAGCAATGCCACCGAAAATTCTCGTACTGGACAGTCTGCCTTGCTGACCAAGTTCAAAATTCCGATGATTAAGCTATGCTCCGGGGCTAAAAATCTGAGTCAACCTGATTATCAAGCTCCAACGCTGGCCCTTAAAATCTTGGTACCGACGAAGAACATAAAGAGGGCTATGCCAGTGGTTTCTGCCCCAACAGTGGTCGTGAGATCACAGGGAAACTTTGATAAATCAAAGTAATGCTTTGCTGAAAGGTACCAGATCTGCAGATATGTGACATCAGCATACCAAAGTGAGAAATACAAAAGTGTCGATATAATTTTGTCGCGGATGTGTATACCTGCACATGCTCAGCCGCTAGATTTTTATTCTATGCCAAAGAGCCCAAGTACCAACCTTTGACAATAACTGGTTATTTCACAGTAAAAAAGAAGCTGCACAGCTACCGTTGGACTTGAGGGAATTGTGTTGCCGATGAATAAAAGAGCAATTGAGGTTTGTTTCTTTGGTTGTATATATTACCGGTTACGTCCAGTTGGAGTAGAAAAAACCCAGCCGCACAGGACGGTCTAGCCCGGTGCCAGAGAAAAACACTCAAAAGGTGAAAATTGTCAGAAAAATTCCGCACCGAGGAAGACTTTGGTTTTGGATTGGCTGGCCAAATTTCAAATGGAGGAGTTACAAAAAGAAAGATTTTCGTGGACGCTTGTAAAAGCACGCATCCGTTTCTGGTTATCTCACCAAGGTCCTATTTGGCCGTGCCGAATACAGAAGACTATTTTTTTTTTTGAACTGATGATGATATTCCAAGTTAGTCATCATCACTAACGTAACTGCCAAGACTAATTCAACTTAAAGCAGGTACTGTGTGTGAGTGCAGAAGCAGACAACCCTCATAACCCAATCTATTATTTACTGATGCGCAGGTGTAAGACCAATTGAACCATGACGGCATCGTGGGATCGAACTGGAATGACTCTCAATTTGGTATTTCCAGGATCATGATTCATGGATCACGGGCAAAACAAAGCAATAATATATAGCAGAAAATCTTTTTTTTTTTTTTCTTCGGTATCATTCTTGCCAAGTTTTATAAGATTACATGTCACGGTAACCTAGCAACTAGGGTATTTATGGGGTCAGGAACTCACAGGTCTGTGGGTTATAATGTATTATTTTTGAGGTTTTCATATTGATCCAGTATCAGACTTGCAGAGAATAAATTCATTCAAAATGGGTTGTGTGAGACTGCAATAATTTCCAAGTTCCAGTGTTTCTGGACACGACCTCGAGCTGGTTGTTGTCATAGGACCTTAGTAAACCGACAGGACAGATCAATACTCAAAATAGCCGCTGCTCTTCTGCCCGCTCATAGCAGTGAGCCAAACTTTATGCTGCTCCACTCTAGAACTATAGAAAATTTCCAATTAATGCTAATGGTATTTGGAGAAAAAAAATGGTGATGCAGGGTTTGTTAACCAGAGAGCATCAAACCGCATTTAATTGCGGCGATAGTACTCTGTGAGATGCCCCAGTGGTATTACGCAGCTATGGGTCTACGACACTACGCTATAACCAAGGAGAGACTAGAAACTCCACTGAGCCAGAGGTTGGTGCAACTGACACGATTGGGATATCAGTAGGCAGCAATGGCTGCTAATGAGTTTTCCCTTAGTCCAAAGACGAATGAGAAACATGGCTCACTAAAAAACGGGACAATCTTTCGTATTATTATTGTTAATTCTCACTTGCTTGGTAAAGGCGTGTGGCCAGACTGCAAACGGGATAGTGGACGACGCTTTGAACAGAGGCAACAAGCAACGGTACTATCAATGCTAAAAAAACAAATCTGAAAGAGCATCGCATTTAAAGGAAGTGCGAGAAAAAAGGAAGAAAGAAAAACATCAACTATACTAACAGAAGCATTGGAAACAGTTTGATAAGAACAATATAGCTGGGGAATATTTCGGAAGGCTAGAGCTGAAAAAAGATTACATTGGGTTCAGTTGAATTCGGTTACGATTTTTTTTATTTACTTGAGGATTGCCCACCCTCCAGTTTTCTGGGCAGCTGTGAAATTTACCCAAGAGAACAACAGCCTTTCCATCAGAAGAAGAAAAAAAAAACCAAGCAAGCAAAAAGTGCTCTGACGAGGAAGGTTCCGGTGATAACTCCCGGAATTGCGCGCGGTTTCTTTTGCAATCTTTTGATCAGGTTTCCAACCTTTTCGCGAATACCTGTAGCGCTTTTAATTACGCTTCGAAATGGAAGAGTCGTGGTAAAGCGACAAAAGAAAAAAAAAAAGAAACCTCGCAAGGACGCATGTGAGCGCTCACTGACGCAGAGCAAAACCTCAGTCAAGATTGCAAATACCCCTCTGCCAGATCATTAGATCGTGGCTGCACAGAGCGCCGCATTACACGGAAGCTGTTTTTTTTTGCGTTATATTAATCAAGACCAGTAAGTAAAGAAAAAAAAAGAGCGCTAGAAGATTGTAGGATCTTGAGAGAACTTGTTGGAAGAATAAGAATTATTTATGGTACTGCTTTAGACAGGTACGGGACCGTTGACGCTGCAGTGCCTGGCCGGCCGCAACGGTAACTGGCCAATGCTGGGGTCTCGCGAGACAACCGCAGGTAAACCCGTGGGGGGTGTCGGAATCTGTGAATCTCCATTAGAGAGGGGGAAGGTCACAAGCCGGGTCTTTATGCTACTTTGGCGACGACAAGAATAAAATTTTGATAAAACAGGGTCGCTACCTTGTCAGCGTAGCTGGGTTATGACGACACCTTGCTATGCACAAGCAGTTTCTGCATTGGTGCAGGATGTGATCAGGAAGCATCCCTAACGAGCTGATCAGCGTGCCTTAGCACGTGACAACAACCAAGTCTCAAAAGCCCAGAGAGATGAAAAAAAAAGGAAAAAGAGCGACGTAACACCAGGAGGATGCGATTTCAAAGTGTGGTATTTGTGAAAAAGATCACAGGAGGGTGCCAGGATCCACGGTATCAGACCTGCTCCGGACCAAGGTATAGGCAGCACCGAGAGAAGGAGGCTTAAGCCCGGGGGATCTGAAAGGCCTTGGCGCTACGCTAGGCCGGTGGGCCGCTGAGCCACTGTGAGACAAAAAAAAAAATTATTACGAGCAGCTCCATGTTTGTCTCGACCGTGAGAGGGGGTGTCATGATGCTGACGAGATAAAATGGTCTGGTCATAATCACCACCATAATGCCCAGACAATGAACAAATGAGCCAAGAAGCAAGAACTACAATGACAACGGGGATTATGTTGTTGTTGCCAATGAAGATGCCAAAAAAAGAATTTCCCCCCCCCCAAAAAAAAGAAAAGAAACCCCCTCTTAATCTTTTTTTCTTTTTTTTTTGTTCTGCCCTTGTTGCGTCTTTTTCGCAACAAACCTGGAGATACACACACATCCCGGGCCTTGTTTATTCATTTATTTCATTTATTTCTAATTATTCATGTCTATATATATATATATATATATATATATATATACACGTATATTTTTATTACTTTACTTTACCCTCTTTTTTTTTCCTCATATATAAACCTCTTACTCTCGCCGCTATTTTACAACTTTTCATCTGTCTTTTCTCCCCGACCTAACCCCACATACACTTGCCTTAAAGCCTCACTTCGCGGTCTCCTCTCTGTATCGCCTTGTCCTCTTTCGCCCTCCCCCGCATTACCGCTGGTCCCACTACAATACTTCGCACCCGACACCCGCTCCCCCTTTTCTACCGACAATGCCCATTTTCAACCGCGGCCGGTCGCACTCGACCACTGCCCCGCTTTCTTCGGACCATTCTCACCACAACCACAACAACCAGCGCCCCGTTTACGCCCTCCACAACGCCGCCTCGGCGCCAAACCTTGTTCAGGAGCACTCGCCCGCAGCACAGCGCATCCGCGAGGCCGAGTACCTGCGCAAGCACCCACATTTGCTCGCCAAGCTCTATTCAGCGCTTTCTGAGAATTCACTGCACCCGCCCGACTACGCCAGCCTTGCGCCAGTGATGCCACGCTACGCCGTCTACCCGCGCCCCGAAGAGGGCTGCGAAAAACTTCCCGGTTACTCACCTACTGTGTACCGAGAGGGTCTCATGTGCCGCAAGCTCGAGCTCAACACGCCCTACATGACCTCCGGCCAACGTTCGTGGCAGCTTGTCTACGTGCAGCTCAACAACACCCAGCTCAACATCTACACTGTGTCACCGGCATCCCAGAGCAGCACCAGCAGCAGCGCCAGCAACAGTACCAGCACTACCCGACGAAGGCTTAACAGCCTCTCCGACTATGGGGAAATAGCCCCTGTCATATCGTCCCGCGAAAACCCTCACAGTCTCCCTGGCACTTTGCTCGGCCCGCTGCGGGTCGACTCGCTTTTGCGCTCCTACACCCTCCAGTACGCCGAAGCCGGCGTTGCGACCGACTACAGTAAGCGGCCTAACGTTGTGCGGGTGCGCGCTGAGGGTGAACAGTTTCTGCTTGAAAACTCCTCGCAGGAAGATCTTATTGCCTGGACCAACACCTTGCAGACCGGCATTGACGTGGCGCTCCCGATTGAAGAGCGCGCGCTGCCACGCTGCCGCATGATTCCGCGCCGCCGTCGCCGCAGCGACCGCAACCGCATCACGACTCGCGCTGAGAGCGCCACTGCCAACTCAGCTTCGTCTACCACCTCGTACCTCTCGCGCTTGGTGCAGCGCATCCGCGCTCGCCGCGACGAGGCCAAAAATAAAACCGCGCCTGCCACGCCCCTGGTGCCAAGTTCTCGCGCCGGCTCTTCTCTAGCTCTGCCCACCATGGTGACGGGTAGCGCCCGCGACTGTGATGTGGCATCTGACCGTGCCAGCATTTCTGCTGACGAAAATGAGCAGCACGACGCTCCTAATGACCCCGCTAACGAAACCCCTGAGGAGGAAGAGGACGAAATCTACGCTGCTGCTGAGGAAAGTGACGACGCTGAAGATGTAGCCGATCTCATTGACCATTATGCGGACGCCGCGTCTTCTAGCTCGCTGGAAGATGACGACGATTATCTTTCCGCTGAAGAAAAGGTCTGGGAACCCGAGCGCACGGAGCAGTCCAAAAAGTCGTTTCTCAAGTATGCATACCGTTGTCTCTATCCGTTGCCGGCCACGTCCACCTGGGTCGACAAGAAGGTTGTGCACCGCGGCCATAAGTACATTGTTACCAAAGATGCGCTTCAGCGCATTAATGAGACGCCGCTGGTCTACTAGTCTCAGCCTTTTTTTTTTTTTTTCCTTTCGCCCCTTTTTTACTTTACTCCCCTTTTATGATTTTCACGAACCCACCAACACCCCCCTTTAAGGCAGTCCTGTCTGATTTCTGCGCGCAGTATATACCTCCTTTATATTTTTATTATTTCTCTCATGGCCTCCTTTTTCATCCATCCCGCATTGGGTATGCCGACGCAGCAGTATCACTTATTTATTATGTAAATCTACTATTCAATGTTTATGTCTTTTATTTATTGTTATTATTTTTTTTTTCTTCTTTCTT
The DNA here is from genome assembly GCA_030558065.1 of Geotrichum phurueaensis. Classification (NCBI taxonomy): domain Eukaryota; kingdom Fungi; phylum Ascomycota; class Dipodascomycetes; order Dipodascales; family Dipodascaceae; genus Geotrichum; species Geotrichum phurueaensis. The sequence goes on from JAJMRT010000079.1 coordinate 14,967, forward strand.
TTTTGTTATTGGTGTACCTTTTGTGCTATCAAAAAAATTGTTACATGTTATTGGCGTACCTTTTGTGCTATCAAATTTTTTTTTTTTTTTTATCTTGCGCTTCCGCCAATGAAAAATGAACCATTACTGATTTCCTTGATACACATCAGTTATGATACATTATTAACCGCGCTTTTTTTTTCTTAAAAATAAAAGTATATACGAGTTTGGAATAAAATAATAGTAGAAAAAGTAAAATCATTTCTTGTTTAGTATATGTGTAGCTACAGAGTTCATATATATTTAATTTAATTTTTTTTTTTTTTTTACCTGTGTAAATGGGCCACGCGATCTAAACAGTAGGTTATATCTTAGTCCGGTCACACAAAATTGCGCCTGCGCGATTGCAACCCCAGCATTCTCGTTGTCGTTCTTGTAGGTAACCAAGGGTAGGCCGAAACTTGTCCCGGCCCTTGTCTTGTCTTTCACTTTACAATGCGTTCTTCTTTGTGAGGTAGTCAAATCGGCTGTACGTATAGCCAATAAAGGGCAGGTCGACCTTGCCAGGTGCCCCATTGGCTCCCTGTTGCTGCGCCAGTGCCGGTGGGCCGTCGGGAATCTGATCAAGTTCCTCGGTTTGGAAGTAGGTAGTGTCCGTGATGGAGGAGAGCTTGGGTACAAATGGCGCTGTCACCTGGCGGATCGTGTTCCAGTCAACGCCGCGGAAGAAAGGGTGGTTCTTAATGTCCTCGGCCGTCGAAAGACGCTGGTCTGCGGAGGTAAGTAGCCGGCGAATTAGGTCCTCACTCTCGGTGGAGAGGTGCACATCATCTGGGAACGCCAACTCGCGCTGCCAGTTGAGAATCTTGGTGTAAGTTTCGTGCGGTGTTTCCGAGCAGAAGGGCGGCCAACCAACAAGACATTCAAACATAATGGCGCCAAGCGACCACCAATCACATTCCTGGCCATAGCCCTTATTGATAAAAATCTCCGGGGCAATATAGTCGGGGGTGCCGACGGTTGAGTATGCCATGAGCCGGCGTGACTTGCGCCAGGTAGAAATTTGCTGCCGGTTCGAGATTGTAAGGTTGATCGAGTCGACCGCGAGACTGTTACGGTTGCCGCTGGCGGGGCGGGGGTCCTTGTCAAGCAACTTCTTATAGTAACTGCTGTCGTGCTGTTTCTTGAAGCCCGTCGAGAGACCAAAGTCTGATAACTTGATATGGCCACCCTTGTCAAGCAGGATATTGTCCGGCTTGATATCGCGGTGGATAAAGCCCAGCTTGTGCACAGCTTCAATCGCAAGCACACATTCAGCAATGTAGAAACGGGTGATATCCTCTGAAAAAATGTCGTACTTAATCAGCATGGTCATGAGATCACCACCGGGGAGAAACTCCATGATGAGGTAAAGGTATTGAGGATCTTGAAACGAGTAGAAGAGTGCTACGACCCATGGCGAGTCCGCACCAGCAAGAACATCACGCTCGGCTTTGACATGGGCAAGTTGATCCTTCTGGTACATTTCGCTCTTGATAAGCGTTTTCATAGCGTAAATCTTGCCCGTATCCTTCTTTTGCACAAGTCGCACTTCACCAAAAGCACCCTTACCAATGACCTTGACAGTAATAAAGTCATCAAGACTAAGGCGGGTACGACGTAGCCGAAGAAAATCACTTTCCTTGCGGCCAAGCGTTGCAAGGGTTCTGCCTTTACGTTCGCTTGATCCGGTCAGATTCTGTTCGGCTACTAGGCGGCGTTGATTGCGCTCGACAGCGTGAGCAACGTTCACTTGGTAAAAATGCTCAAGCTTGGCCTTGGTGGCTTTGGCCAGTTCTTGCGTATGAGTAGAGAACTTTTCAGGATGTCTATCAAATGCTACGTAGTCCTGTTGCTGCTGCTGCTGCTGCTGCTGTTGTTGTTGTTGTTGCTGCTGCTGCTGTTGATACTGAAGCTGCTGCTGCTGAGCTTGAATCTGCTTCTGCTGCTGAATCAACATTTGTTGCTGCTCGTAGAGGTGCTTGGGCGAGTGATACATTTGATTATAATTAGAAAGGGTCGGGTCGACGCGCTGGTTACTGAGCTGCGAGACACTAGGAAGCTGCAGAAATGCCGGTTGGGGCTGCTGCGGGTAGCCTTTGGACTGATTAGAGATGACGGAGTGTGAACTAGCCTGGTTTGCATAGGGCTGATTGTACAACTGGCCACCTCCACCGTTGTTGCCGGTCGCTGCAGGAGGGGGGTACGACGGCTGGTAGAAGAAGCCAGAGTTATTGCTGTTCTGCTGCGAATACATTATGAAGAGTGAAAACCCACCAAAAAGATGAATCCAAAATGAAAAAAAAAAAAAAAAAAAGAATGTGAAGATAAAACGAAAGAAATGGAAGATAGTTGGAGAAAGGGGTCGAGATGGCGATGTATGCTTATTGTTGTTGTTGTTGTTGATTTGGCAGAGGACAAAAGCTGTAAATGGCTTAGCGCCACAGCTAAAACTTCACACAATCAAGGAGGTGTCGCAGCCGCGTTAGGAAGGAGCGGAAGACCCAATTAAGAATATATTTCCTAATTTGGAAGACTACACACGCATTATTGTCGCAGAAAATTAATATTTGTCATAATGAGCTAATAGTACTTAATATTTACATAATATTATAAAGCAGTTAGGTAATTAAAACATAAAATAAAAACTTTGTTATGAGAAAACATTTTATATACAGGGAATTATCCGTCATAAGCAACTCGCCTCTGTGCATCTAATCTAGATGCTCATATAATTTTTTATTTATTTTTTAGTTTTCTGCAAAATCCTGTTATTTGCTATAAGAAAATAGTTTTTAATTCACCTGCTCGTAAAAAATTCGTCATTGCAAGTTATAAAAAAGTCAAAGTTTTTGGTTGAGCGCTCCTCCTGAAAATTCTAATCATGGTGGCCAAACGATCTATTTTTACAAACCGTCAGCAATCAGCCCTTCCTTCCCCAAAAAGATTGAAGTGTGTAAAGCCTTTTTCTAGCTACTGAAGAGGTTTGAAGAGAAGTATGCAGAAATTTTGTCAAAACTTGAGGGGCTTCAGAGGGGTGGATACGGCAAGCAAAGACCCAAGTTGCAATATTTCAAGAGCTCATACGGGAGAAAGAACGCCAATTCTGGTCAATTCTTTAACCATAATTATGAATTCCTTCGTTCAGCAATAACTGGCTTCAGCGCTTTTAATTCCGCCGAAATATTTGATTAAAAAAATTGCGTCATTACACAAAAAACAGTATTTCTACAAATGTATACGAGGAGACAATGGGACTTTCAAGTTATTAACAAATACTCGTTCAAGGATATTTTCAACTCTACCAAAATTGGTGTATATTAGAGGATGATCCCCGATCAAAGTCTTACAAGCAACTGAATACGTTGGTGGAAGAAGGACACTGCACGAATCAGACTTCATTTCTGTATGAATGCTGATACTATCAACGACTTCCTGTATGGATCACAACTGGCATCAATATTGAGGATCTGTGTTGCTATTGGAGGTATAATGGGAGATCAGATATGAATGAGAAGATTTTTGAAGAATGGTTTTGCTGGTTTGATATGAAAATGGCGGGAAAAAATGTCCTTCTTTTGATGGATTGCCTCTCTGCCCATGAATCAGCAGTTAAAACGATCTCTTAACAGCTTCAGAATACTTTGTTTTGATGATTACCAGCAAAGTCAAAAGCCAATTATAGGCCTCTTAACTGAAAAATTATTCAGATATGGAAGGCCGACTGAAACATCAGTGGCTGCATTATATGATGGAGGAATTTGACTGGCCTCAATCAGCTGGGGATGTCTAATTTCAAGAAGGTCATGAAGCTCGATCAGTTCTTGAGTCCTGACAAAGAAGAAATCACAGATAATCCAGGGGTTTGGATAGCATTATGAGTCAGGCTCTGAACCTAAAGATAATGATAGGGTTTATCAAGCTTTTGCTAGACTCTCGGCAAATAAGACTTTAAAGGCCTTTCATCGTAAGTTAAGATAATTCAAATAACGACAGTCTGATGGGAGTAAACCGCTTCTTGAGTATGATAACATGACTCGTGGTAGAAAACAAGGACGCGGATGGGGTATCAGTCTGATATTTGAACCTTGGTTTGATGATAAGGGCATGCAAATACACTGATTCAATATATATAGGTCACTGGCGCTATACAATTTATTATAATACCTTGCTCTAAGGAATACACTTATTGATCTGATTTAATTCCTTATAGGAAGGTTCTGGTCTGTTTATTCAGTTCATCATTCTCAAATATGCGCATTCCCAGGTGTTCGCAAAAATCATTAACTCCCAACGTGCCGGTCAGCCCAGACGACTCAGGCCTTGATCGTGCCCGATATTACTTGCGATACCGCACAGCACGCACTCTCTACATGTATCGTCCGACGAACGGCCTTCCGGCTGTGCCTCGCAGAAACCCCAAATATCCTCAGAGCGCTTATAAGGTTTTAAAGCATAAGCCACGCAAGCAACACAACGCGCATACTCAACCTAGCGGTATTCCGCCTGAGCTGGCTGACCCGACAATCTCGCCGCTGATAAAGTATGGTCTTCCTGATATCACTGACGTTCCCGTAGAAGGGATTGATATCATTCACATTTACGATTTTGATAACACGCTTTTTGTCTCGCCGCCGCCAAACTACGAGCTCTACACGAGTCAGAGCATTGAGATGCTGCAAAATCCTGCAACCATCCACTCTGGCGGTTGGTGGCAAGATACGCGGTTTATTCGGGCTATAGGGCGTGGCTGGGATATTGAGCGTGAAGCTGCTTGGGAGGGCTGGTGGAACGAGGACATTGTCGAGCTGGTTAGAGACTCGATGGCTAATCCGCGGGCTTTAACCATCTTGCTGACTGGTCGTAGCTTGAATTTTGGCCCGACAATCACTGAGATTTGTGCATCTAAGGGATTGAAGTTTGATGCTGTCATTCTCAAGAACCCGGCGTTCCCTCGCACGCTTGATTTCAAAACAAATGTTATTACTGATCTGCTCGAATGGTACCGCGGCGTTAACGACATCAGCTTGTACGAGGACCGTGTATGGCATCAACGCAAGTTCAAAAAGTTTCTTATTGAATATCAACAGGCTATGCGCAAGAGCCTACGATACAATGTTGTTCTTGTGGTTGGCCTAATCAAGTTTCTGGACCCAGAAGTTGAGCTTGCGCTGCTGAAAAAGAGCATCGACGATCACAACAGTGCTTATAGCCAGCGTTTGTTGCAGTACCCAAACAACCATGGCCTGGCGCTGATTGATGTGCATTTGTTTACAGGCTACGTTCTCAAGTCCCAAAGCCGCGCCGACCTACTAAACACATACGCACACCTTATTCCCGCGGCAGTACGTGATACTCTTAAATTCCATGCAAATGCGATTGTGATTCGGTACTTTAAGGCATCTGCTAAAAAGACTGCACGTGTAAAGTACGGAGCAACATACCGCTGGACTGCAACGCACTTTGGCCAGTTTAACGACGAGGTCTGGGCCGTTAAGGTAACTCCGGCTGTTGATGAAACGGGCAAGGCAGTGTTCCAGCCGGTGGTTGACAACCCGATGGTGATTCTTGCGCACAAAAAGCGCACAAATGGTAGCTACGTTGTATCAAAGATCGAGGAGTGGATACCGCTGGACAGCCCTATCGAGATCGTGACGCAGGTCGGGGATTGGAACTCGAAAAAGATCAAGAAGCGGCAGGACTTGTAGGTCTGTTGCGACCACCTATTTATTGTTCTTTAGATTAGTACCATATATTACCATATAACTGCCCGCGTCATTTTTTTTTTATTCCATTTTTGTTAAATGAAAAGTTCCTTTGTAAATTATTATCATTATTTTTTTTTCTGTGTATTCGTTGAGATTTTCCAGTTTCATAGGCCGATGCATTTGTGTCGAGTTCCCGTTTTGTTTATTTTCCACCTCAAATTTGCAGTCTTCACTCCCCTCTCCATCTCCACGACCACCATAATCGACAACGACCATAGAGATGAAGGCGAAAGCGCTTACGGTGCATTGGCATCTGGAAAACCAGCCCATTTATAGCGCTCACTTTCAGCCGTCTGCAACTGACTCAAACCGCCGGCTTGCCACTGCTGGCGGCGATAACAACGTTCGCATTTGGCGCCTCGAGTATCAGGACCAGGCCAACCCGACCGCCGTAACCTCGTTGACGTACCTTGCGACTCTCGCTAAACACACACAGGCCGTAAATGTAGTCCGATTTGATCCTAAAGGTGTCACTTTGGCCTCTGCAGGTGATGACGGCGTTATATTTTTGTGGTCTCTTAGCGATTCTGCGATTCCCAAGGCCCTTGGAGAGGACACTGAGGACGACAAAGAGACGTGGAAGCTGAGAAACATGTGCAGATCAAGCATCTCAGAGATATATGATCTTGCTTGGTCCCCAGACTCGCAATACCTGATAGCTGGCTCTATGGACAATGTTGCCCGTGTCTACAACGCCTCAACCGGCCAATGCATTCGCGAGCTGGCCGAACATAGCCATTACGTACAGGGCGTCGCCTGGGACCCGTTTAACGAATATATTGCTACCCAATCATCTGACCGTTCCGTACACATTTATAATCTCAAGACGAAGGATGGCCAGTTTTCGCTCGGAACTCATCACAAGATTGCGCGTGTTGATTTGCCGGCCCGCAAGCTGCCTACGAAGCAAGCCGGTGAACCGCCAGCCTCGCCCAAGGCCGACAATTCTCGGGTGTCCGCGTCTCCAGAATATTCTGCTCCCGAGACGCCTTCATCATCATCCTCATCAACGATGAATCCACCGTCTTCCACAATCAAACCGTCGTACTCACGCAAGTCATCCTTCGGCAGCACCGCAGAGTCACCGCGCGCGTCAAACGCCCCCTTCATTCCACTTCCTGCTGTGCGACAGATCGGTTCGCCTAGCGTTGGCTACCGCTCTACATACCTTTACCACAACGAGACATTCACGTCGTTTTTTCGCAGACTCACGTTTTCACCTGACGGAAGCTTGCTGCTAACTCCATCGGGTGTGTTCAAGTACCAGCAACCAAACGAAGGTTTAAACAATAACAACAATTCCAGCAACAGTAATAACAGCAATAATGATGAAACCACCAATACTGTATACATCTACACAAGAGCAGGCCTTAATAGACCACCTGTGGCGTTTCTTCCGGGGCTGCGGAAGCCATCTCTTGCTATTTCCTGCTCGCCCATATACTACACACTTCGCGGCAAAAACAAAAAGGTCTCAACGTCTCATATCTCTATTGACACGTCTGTTGATGATGTCTCTACACCAGGGCCCGCGCTTTTTGACGAAACCGCAGAAGAATCTGTGACTGCGCCGGTGTTTGCACTCAAGTATCGAATGATCTACGCCGTAGCCACCCAAGACTCCATCATTGTGTATGATACAGAACAAAAGCAGCCGCTTTGCATTGTTAGCAACTTGCATTACTCGACCTTTACAGATCTCACGTGGTCGCCTGACGGCAATAACTTGCTGATGACATCGACAGATGGCTTTTGTTCAGTGATAATTTTTGACAAGGGCGAACTAGGTACGCCGTATACAGAGCCAATCCGGCCACCGGTGATTGTCAGCCAGAGCTCGACTAAGACAGTAGGAAATAATACCACGCTGGAAAGCTTTGCAGCCACTACGCCCGTGCTGCCGGCGACGATGCCGGTATTCGTCAAGCCGAGCACAAGCACCAACGTTAACAGCAGCACTAGTAGCAGCGTGCCGGTGGTGAGCAGTCCCGTGCTGGCACCGACGTCGGCGCTAACAGCTGAACCTTTGGTTCCGCTGATATCGTCAATGCCGCCGATCGCTACACACGGAACGCCCCCGCAAACACCTCAGCAATGTGGCGCACAGCTGTCCGCTCGTGCACCGAAGCGGGCAAATGAAGAAGGCTCTGCCAAGAGCAACAGTAGCGCGACGGTTGCCTCAAGCACCAAGAGTAAGAAGAGGAGGATTGCGCCGACATTGGTTGAGAAAAAGGACTAGCCGCATGATATATCTATCTATCTAGATAGATAGGTAATCAGTTTATATCTGTTTATGCACTATGTAATTAATATTTTGATGAGGTTTCATATAGGGGCCTTTTCTGGCTTTCTCTTTGATAATAGTGCGCCCAAGCGTAGTTAAGCACGGTTCTTTGATCTTAACAATGTGTGTAGTCTAGAAGTTCAGTCTGGCCATTTTAGAAGTCTGTTGTGGAATTCCATCCCAAAAAAAAAAAAAAAGATTCCACCACCAACATTCTCTTCTATTTCTTCCCCATCACCGCCAACACTAATATTTGAACCCGACACGCAGAACCTACCCGACGCCTCCGAATCAGCAAGGTTTTTGATTATTTCGTGCCAAGTGTCCTTTTTTTTTTTTTTTTTTTTTGCTTATTTTACAATATTCAGTCTATACTCAGACCGTATTTTGAATTTTCTTTTTTATTGAAACGCGTCAGCATAAACTTCAACCACACCGGATCACCTAATCATGGCCAGCAGCAACTCTCTGTTTGGTCGTATCGGCGGCTCATCCAAGCCCCAGGCTGCAGCTCGTAAGAACAAGAAGCCAACTTTGGCTGCCACCAAGAGCGGCGTCAACAAGGCCAAGGCCCCGGCAAAGAAAAACGTGCTTGCGCAAAACACTCTTTTCCAAGCAATCTCGGGCACCCGCAAGGTTGAAAATTCACAAGCTGCAAACCGGCAAGAAAAGAAGAAGAACGTTTTGATTGTCAAATCTATTGACTCGTCAGTGTTTAAGGACAAGAAAGTCAAAGCCCCTGTTAAAAATGACGCGAAGAAGAATAGTAGCGATAAAACCACTGATTCTAAGAACAATAACAGCAACAACCGAAGGGGTAGAAACAAGGAAAAAGAAGGCGATAAGCCAGCCAATAAGACATCTACAGATACCCGTAATAACCACCACAGCAACCGGTCACAGGAGCAGTCTAGGGGCCGAAATACCGGCTCAAGACGCAACCAGCTATCACGTAACCCCGAATCGGACCATTATCAGAAGGATTCACAGAATTCAGACAGACACGCGTCGTCCGCTGCTACGAGTAATGCATCGAAGCACTCTGCTCAGCACGCCCAGCCGGAAGGGTTCACGTCTTCTTCATCAGGACAATTTACTTACCCGCAAGACGCAAAGCCCTCATACAGCAGACCCAGTATGGGCGTCACTCCTAACACACATAGTTTTTCGATAAAGAACGCCAGTTTACCTCCCATCTTAGTGCTAAGAAACCTTGCTCCGGGTACTAGCATGGCCGATGTCAGAGTGAGTATACCCATTTATATTTTGTATTTTACCAAAACTTCCCCTTGCTAACACTTTAGAAGACCGTGTGTGCCAGTCTCGGCCCCATTGTTCAGTGCCGCACACAGACACAACAGGACAGCACGGTGATGGCTGAGATTGTTTTCCAAGATCGTAACATGGCGTCTTTGGGCGTGCAGCAGTTCCACGGCGCTGTGGCTGACGGCCAAATCATTCAAGCCGAAATTACCAAAACACAGCTTATCCCGTCAAATCCTCAACCATATGGCCGCGGTTACCTTGAACCTGGAGCTGACATTGGGCATATTCCGCATCGCTATGGCTTTTCTGGGCCCGTGGAAATCCCAGCAAACGACAGGAATGGATGGGAAGGGTGAGTTCATTTTTCTTAGAATTTAGTCTTGTGGGTACGTCTACTAACAAAGAAGTTTAGCCCTCGCTTACATAGTGACATGGTACCCGTGAGACGGAGCCGACCGATTATCCGGCAGTAGCTGCTTTACCAGCAGTGGTGAGCTGCGTCCGCGCGGTGCTTGCAGCGTGCGATTTTCTATTAATGGCCTAAACTCTCCAGGTACAATCTCCTTTTTTTTTTTTTGTTTAGATCCAGATACTGAGGCTGGGTCTGGTCCAAAATCGCCATGACTTTGCTACGTTATTTCATATAGAGCCGGTAAAAAGAAAAAGAAAAAAAATGCATGTAGTAGTGCTAATATTTATATATATATAATTGTCATTTCATTTACTGTCATTACATATGGCTCCCGCCGTGAGTTGGCTGCCGGTCATTGCTACTGTTCCGGCAACAAGCCATCGTTGCCATCATCGTCTTAAAGGTTGCGTGGCGAGGTGCGGTGGGTCTCATCTCTGAGCTTGCGCAGCGACGTGCAAAAGCCCATATAGGTGTTGGGAGCAAAGTTGTCTGGGTTGTAGGCGCTGGAGCTGCGCACGCTAGTGCGTGACTCGCGCGGCGGGTGCGGCAGGCCGCCCTTGGCAAGGTAGCGGCGCATAGTCAGTTCAACGCTGCCAGTGCGCTGGAGATCGTAGATGATTTGCGCCGAGGTCAAGTTTGGAGCCATAGCCTGCACCACCTGGATCATGTCACGAGTGACTGGGCGATGCACACGCTCAAATCCGCTGGTTTTTTTGCTGCTGCTGAGATTGGCAGAGCTGACAGACGACGAGCGTCTAAGTGAGGACGCGCTGCTACTTGGCGCGGGTGGGTAGGGGTCGAAGGGCGAGTAGGTTGTGGTGGAATAAGACTTGCGATGTGATTGACGCTGGCCGCCACTGCTGCTGGCACGGACGGGAGGGTTGGATGATGAGTGGTTGGGCAGCAGCGGCTGCACAATTGACGAAACGGAATTTCGCCTACTGCTAGCCACCGAATGTGAGGAGACGCGCGTGGAGGACTTTTTGGACGAAGAGGCGTAGCTGAGCATGGCGACTAGAGGCACTTAATTGAAGACAAAGGAGACTGATGGAAGGAAATAAAGGGGAAAAACGAGGTAATGGAAAGGGATGTGAGTTGATTTTATAGGCAAGAGAAGTTAGCGCTATTTAGTGACTAGTGATGGCTATTGCTGTTACTGCTGTTGCTGCTGACTGCGGTAGTCAGTCGGCTAGGCTGGACGCAGGGAAGAGCTTGTTCAAACCTCGCTCTGGAGGAAACTGATAGGTATCTCAACGGTACATGCTCCGCAGGCTTGCTCTCTCAGATAATGGTACGGGAGGAAGATACAGTTGACTTGCTGATGCACTAAAAAAAAAAAAAAAACCCCTCGTAATATATCAGATTTTACCTAACAAATCTCACTCATCTACTATCGCAGAGAGATTGCTGGGAAGTTCGATAACGCTTTTTTTTTTTTTTTTTTTTTTTTTGGCTGGATTATAGCCATCGCGGTGAACTAGCTTCTTGTGAAGCTCGGAGTAATAAAAGAGCTCGCTTTGGCCAAAAAAAAAAAAAAAAATACATGTATAATAAATTAAATATGATTCAGATTTGGCAGAGAAGGCTTGGCCGTGTATGGCCGCGTAAGTGGATTACGCGTACGTGTGCACCATCACCAGCACAAAAATAACAGCCAGGGACTACCCGATACTGACACTGCCCACCATCTTTTGCAAGATTTTCATGCCATGCTATTGTGAACAGTGCCCTATCAGGGAAGCACTGCCCGGCATCAAGGATTACCTGGCCGTATCGCTGACCAGCAACACTCTGACCAAAAAATAAGTGCCGTCTAATCAATCTTGGCAGCAGGCTGCATTATAATAAGTTAAATAGATGTAAATAATATTATCAGTACATGGCGGTCTGCACGCTGCTATGTCGTCCAGAGCCAACTGCCTCAGGGTGAGATTATGTTAGGTCTTTGCTAGTGCAGTGCCACGACCAAAAGTTCCGAGCAGAAAAGCGACTTTATTGAAATTACGACAAACCAAGTGTAACCGTAGCTGGTTTGCCTGAGCCTCCTATGCTGCAAGTTCCCTGCTGTGGGCAAATAGAACAACATTACAAACTCCACAACTTTCCTGTATATTGGCTACCAGCGAGGATGTTTTAATAGAATATACCAAACCAGTTGGCCATCATCTTGTTCTGTTTTCTGATTGAGTCAAGCGACTTTTGATGCTCAAGGGTACTAAGTGTGCACCTACTTAAAATATTGCTTGTCTTCAAAATAGGCACTGAAAGAAGGTGAGATCAATAGCTCCCGTATCAAAAATTCTGGTACCAAAATTTTGTAGTTGCTGAATTGATGAAACAGCGTTTTTGGTCAATAACCAACTTGATATCTTCGAGGATCTTCATTTAATAGCTTTAATTGTTTTGCGTTATCTTTAATGCTTGTTGGTTCCAAGGCTTTGAAATGACTTTTATGCTGTCTACCTTTGCAACTCAAGACGCAAAAAATTACATCTCACTCTATATACATGATAAACATTTTTTATGTCAGCCACGGTATATTCAACTTTTATGGATTGAAAAGGCATATCAGGTGGTTCTTTAGGCTCTCAGCCACCTTGATGTTTCGAATGGTTAAGCTTCATTCAGTCTTGTTTGCCGATACTGCTAATAAAGATTATTAGACCCTTGAAGTTTTGGAAGCAGTCGGCTTCAAGATGTGTTTCTTGAGAAATATATAGAAAATGACTAGACCACAGAAGCAACAAGGGAACACACTTGTAGTCAAAGCCCCTAATCCTCGGTTTTGAGATCAGTAAATGCTCTTTTCAGATATTTTATTGAGGCTATCTTTCTCTTTCTTACCAATGTATTCTTGTGTTCCGTAAATTTCACCCCAATACAGTACCTACCTTCTACCAAAAATTCAGAGTTGCTCTCTTTCTAATTATCAAAAACTATCCTTTCAAAGTATCATGTTCCCCTTCTTTGGTTTAGTTAAAGCAAAGATGACGTTGACCTCCATTGTCTTTTTTTTATGATTATTCTTTGCTATCAATAAAGTTCACCACTTCGTTTTTTAAAGTTTTTTTTTTTTTTTTAAGTCTTTATTGTTCCAGAGCAGCCAAAAAGATTGCGTATGACTTCACTAAAAACCACTATGATTCAACTAGAAACAGTCGTTTGTTATCTCAAAGTTTAAAAGCTGAATAACACGCAGGAAGACAATAATCTTTTTTCAAGTATTGATGTAATTGAGACTAATATCTTACGCGGTCTCAGAAACTAATATATAAATTATTTCAGCACATTATGGCATTAAATCTTCACTGGGCCAACAATCGTTGCCTTCCATCAAGCTTTCTATTCTGACTTTTTTTTTTTTAGCAATCTGAGTAAAATTAAAATCAAAAGTAACTTGAGTTCTTCAAAAAAAAAATTATAGTAAATATAGCTTGTTAAAATATTAATATAGTCTGTGCAATATTATGAAGCTCATGGTTAGATAGAAAATTAGCTTATCGTTCTTACATAAATTAGTTACAAATAAGATACAAACAAAATGACATACAAAGAAGACATAAAATTCAAAAACATGCGTCTCTATGAGACTGGCAAAGTAGCGGTGTCAGCGCGTATTTCAAGTTCAAACGTTCGATGGCGCTGAATTCTTCATGAATAATCTCATGTGATGAGGGAAACCTGCGATACATAACACCCAGTAGATCAATACCAGAAATTGACACAAAGCTCATGGTTTGTAATTTCTTTTTGGTTGAAAGTTACTTCATCGATTAGCAACTTGGCTCAAGCCTTTAAAGTCTGCACATTTCATCTTTCAGTATGTGTGATCATTAATTCAATATTATTTTTACCGTTGCAGATCTAGCTAAGAATATAATTTTAGAAGAATTTTACATTTTGAACAGCTTGGGTCAAAACTTTTGAACTAATAAAATGTCATCTCTGCCATTAAAAATTGAGACTTGAGCAAATAAAGCTTAATTTGAACCTTGCTTATCTACAAAGTGTATTTATTTTTTCTAAAAAGACAAAGCTTAAGCTAAATAATTCGAAAAAACGTAAATTTTTATTCAACTCAAACATATTCCGTAGCTTTTACGAGTTGATAACCTTTAAATTGTTAATTAGTGCCAGCAAATTTATCAATTATGGTAATAGAATAACTAATTTATTGATCTGTTTTTTTTTTTTTCACATCTAAAAGTTGATCATATTTCAAACTTTGGGCCATTTCATTTGAACAGAAAGTAACGCTTAACGCCAATGTTTTATTCCACTTTTTTAAATATAATTTTTGATTGGTTTATACATACTGAAATGTATACTTTCATATTTTTAAATCATTCAAAAAAACTTTTGGTATTGCGCTCGAACCTTTCATACAAAAGATTGGTCATTTTTAATTTTTTGTGTAGCTTGAATGTAGTTAAAATTGTACTCGACAAATCCCGGCATCATTACTAAAAATACTGAATAGTTGCCTGATTTATTAAATTGCGACCATTGGAGACTTTTTTATAGCTTAAAACAATAGAAATTATCCTAAAACTTGATACGTTGTATTGCTCACTGATAATTCGCTAGTAAAATTTTTACACTAAGATAGTTAATGTTTTGATAACTCTTAGAATTCAGAGTATTTATATTATTGGATTCGAAAGCCACTAAAAGCGCTCAAATAGGTCAATATTGCTCAACATAGACTCCTTGACCTTTTAAATATATTCCATAGATTTGCGCAAATGCGATCAGATATCATTCAATTTTCTTTAAAAATGTATAGGCCGCGGACACTTGGCCGCCCATGCCTCTGGACCAAATCACTCTATTTTTGTTTTTACAAGCCCAATCAGATACAAATTATAAAAAGAAAACAATGTATCATTAACGATATATACTCAGAAAATATTTTAAAAATTTATGAAAGTATAGTAGATAGAATGTGAAATTAGTATATATTAAAAATAGAATTTAAATTTATTCTAAAGTAGTATTGGGTCGGAAGTTAAGAGACCGAATGTCATATATGCTTCCACAGTATTCTGGATGTTATTTTCATTTATTTTTACTAAAAATTCTTTTTTGAAAATCCGATATATTTAATTCCATTTATATCTTTTTTATTTCTTGCACTTACATGTGCTTTTAGAGCTATTAAAAAAAAAAAGAATGATTTAGTTTAGGGGCATGAGCGGCCAAAGTTGCGCAGCCTATATAGAATATTGTACAATTACTTGATAAAAAAAAAGAAGACCTGTAAAAAGACTGCTGGCTTTCCCTATTCTTTTTCACATAATCTCATTGCTAGTGTTGATAATACTGCTGACAACAGCAAGGGTCCTGTGTAACTAGGCAGGTTTATACTTGGTTTAAAGGGGTCTAGCAGAGGAAGCTGATTGGATATTAGTCTATTTATTAAGAGGAGAAGACGATCAGGAATAACTATCAAACAATAATAAATATTATAAGTTAGTTGATGACGATGAATATGTCTAATAGGGGTTCTTAATCATCTAGATAATTAGTTGATGATAAAAGGAATCCCTAAAAGATCTTCTGAAAGTTTATATATTTTAAACTAGTTAGGCGCAGCGCATGTATTAGTAGAGACCTGATTGGTCGTCCGACTGACAGAATCCAAAATAGGAAATATGAGTCCACAGGAGTCAGTGTCCAGTCACGATATTAGGTAATGAATGACTATGGAGGACTTGAGAAACTGACAGGGAGAATGAATAAATGATAATCAATTAATGAATGAATGAATGTTGGGCTCTTGCCGTTCATCAGTCCGTCAGGAGGCACCAACGTTATTGGCTATAAAGACTGGAACGTAAGTAATCAATTAAATATAACATGAGCCAATGGGAGGCAGGGCTCGTCAGGCCTGCTCCGTTACAGTCCTGTATGACACAAAAACAAACTTTTTTTTTTTTATTTTTATTCTAAACCGTATTTTGAGGCGTCTACTCTATTTCAACTAAAAAAAAAAAAGTGGGCTTTCCTGACCACAGCCTGCCGCTTTAAGTCTTGGAACCATCCGCCATACTAGCATTACCTGGAAAAATAGAGAATCAATTTGTTGTCCGTACATGAAATAGTTTACTATTATTTTCTGGGTAACGTGTAATACCGCGAAGGGAGCTGTGATGTGCCAGTAGACCTTCAGGTACGAAAGGAGAGAAAATATGTTTATTGCTTCATTTTGCCAGATTGGAGACCTGATGAGCTTAGTAATTATATAAACATGGTCTTCCTCCCCTCCCCTTCTTCCCTTTAAGTTATAAAGAAAATGAAGCAATAAACATATTTTCTCTCTTCTCGTACTTGAAGGTCTACTCGTACATCACTGCTCCCTTTGCTGTTTTGCATGTTGCCCAGAAATTAATCTTGACAAATTACCTAAATCTTTGGGGAAAAGACTATATTTATATAGTTACTGAGCTTCTCAGGTCTCCAACCTGATATTAGTCCATAGCACATTGTACCTTTTTAATGGGTAAGTGTACAGTGTTGTAACGATAGACGTTTCAATAAAGGAAAAAAGAAATATAATTGGTTATTATTGATTAATTAATTAAATGAAAAAAGAGAAGAAAAGAAAGACCAGGAAGTTCGTATTTATTTATAATTTTCCTGGAGAAGGAAAGAACTAAGCCATAATCATGAATTGGTCTTTTGATAAGAGAATTTGGTATAGGATAGTATGATAAGGACCTGTGGGAGTCCTGAAGAAATAATAACAGTTAATCAAAACAAGTAAGGACTTATAGAAGTCCTAAAAGAGTAATAACAAATGATTATCAAACTTATAACGAAAGTGAATTGATGTTAAGAATAGTCTAGACTTATGTCGCTGTGACATTGAAATAAATAAAAATTAGAAAAAGGGCATCGTAGTGCACGTCTTCTGAGAGATCACCAATAAACCTCTGAAACATAGAGTGTATGTGTAATTAAGATAAAACAAGTAATAATAATGAAAATAATAATAAAAGTAATATTAACCAGACTTGAGTTTTATTGGTTTTAGTAAATAAAGCACGAATCATCATAGTAGCCAATGTTAGCTGGGATCGTCAGTCCAGCTCCGTTACAGATGTATTAGTGACAACAAAAGTCCCTCTTCAATATAGAACTTTTAACAAAAAAAGAATGAATGCAATATTTTATAGAATTTTTTTTTATAAAGTGTATAAGATGATTGAGACTAGGTGTGCAAAAAGACCCTGGACACACTTATGATTCCCCTAATAAAAATAAAACTGGTTCAGGAGAAAACAAACATTAAAATTCTGTTAATATCATTATCTATTAACAAAATACCTAGGAATTAAAAGCACCGCGGCTATGGGATACATTTCCTATACCTTTTGAGCCAACCTTTCACGCATATGGTCATTTTTCTCTAAAAAGTTTTGCGGTGTAATAAAGGTTTTGTAGATATTATTTGAAGTTTGTGATTTTATTCATTTCCAGCGCCGCAACCTAGGTTTGAGGCAGCAATCTACTTTTTTTTTTTTTTTTTTTGAATAATATAATGGAATTGAGCAAGCACAGGCTGCTAAGGACAGGCATTGTGTTTTCAGTTCATTGTCTGAGTTTTGTGTTTTAAGAAACAAACGAAAGCCAAAAAGTACATAGATGGAATTTATCTCTAACTTGAAGGCACACGCAAAAATTGCAGCTATACAAACAAAAAAATTGATTTAAAGGTGGCGGCGTAGCATTTGAGTTGATATAGGATCTTAACTGTATTTGAACTGTAGCATCTAACAATAATGCGTCAATTATAGGGTGATAGAATGTATAAGCTGCCAGGCTCGTTGAATAGAGAAATCATGAAAGGAATAGGCATTATTATTTATTACTATTTTATTTTATGTAAATCTTGAAAATTATACAAAAAAAAAGGATTCTGGAGGTAATTAAGTAGTTGAAAAATTTATTAGATTAAGTGTTTAAAACCTTGCTGTTATGAATAAACTGAAACAAAAAACATAATGTTTTTTTTGTTTTTTTTCGTCTATCCATGAATAAATCCATTAGACTTCCGAGTTACAAAGTTTTACGGTATTAAACTAGCACACATGCATCTTTTTTTTTTCATGGTTATCCATATTAATATCATCACTCGCGGTATGCTGTACGATGTCTAAATTAATATTATTTTTCAGTGCTCCCGCTCCGAAAATATAATTGGCGCACTTGCAATTAAGTAAAAATTTCTAACTACTGGATGTTAAATGTGAGCTATTCAACTTAAAGAAATACAAAAAATAGAAGCTAACAGCCAAAATGAAATGAAAATATGCACAGTTGTATTTATATTTTACTGACGTTGACAGAAAAGTTCAATTAATTTTTGATTTATAAACAATACTAAGTCAACAACTACAGCCGGCTGATGCAATAAAGTTACGGCTGCTAAAGAAAAAATTTCATTTACAAAACTGAAACATATTTGTGCATAAATATTAGTAATCAAAGTCGCTAGCTAAGCTGGTAATAATGTGTAAATGACGCCCGAACAATATCTACAAGACAACATGAAAATAAAAGTTTTATGACAAGAGGTTTCGAGAGAAAATTTAGCAGATTAAAAGAGTTGTAAATATTCAAGCCATGAAAATATATTCATCAATTAATTTTGCGACTGAAAAGAAGAAAATTATTTTAATCCAGCCCATGGTTTCCACATACTATGGCAAGTGAAAGTTACCTAGGCTCACCCAATCGACTTAGTATGTTAGAGGCCTAATCAATTAATTTGCTCGATTGAAAGAAAGAAAAAGGTTGCTTCGCCTTTTTTTTTTGTTGGGGGGTTTCTTCTGCTTATTATTATCCTAAACAATTGCTGAACAACAGAAACTACTAATGTTAACTAAAGAATGCATATTTTTATTTACTTTTTATTTATTTTTATTTTTTTTACTAAAAAAAGAACAGATATGGCTAATATTTAGACATCAAACCATTTTCATCAGCTTTATATCATTGTGATAAACGAAAAGAAATTCATGTCGGTTATTTCAGACATTTTTCGGAGATATTTTTCGGAAAGAACGAATAATATGGGGAAAAAAAAAAAAAAAAAAAAAAAAAAAAAAAAAAAAAAAAAAAAAAAAAAAAAAAAAAAAAAAAAATTGGGAGCTGAAAAATTTATAAACCTATATATGACGAAGCGTGTTTATACTTAATTAGAAAGAGACTGAAAGAAAAAAGATAATTGGATATCAATTCATTTCAAGAAAGAAGACTATTGTAAGTGGCTACTGAACAGTATTCAATACGATAAGCTGGTCGTAGAAGTAGAGTCTAGTTAGGGGGTTTTCATCATGTAGATAAATGGTTGATGATAGAAGGAATCCTTGGAAGTACTTCAAGATTCATTTAATTAGGGAGAGTAACGCAGAAGAGCCTGATTTGTCAGCTCTGCTACGGAATTTAAGTTAGGTAATATATTATAAATATATATTTATAGTATGTTCTATATATACATATACACTCTAACTCCAGTTTAAGAAATCGAATGTAGACAGCGTTTGTAGTTTCTTAATCCAATATTTCTTGATCTATTTCGCCAGCTAAATTAGACATGAATTGACAGTAAAATACATGGCTATGTGTTTTAATCATCTTAAATACTTCTGAATATCACTCTGGCTCTCATTTTGCCTCCTTCTCTTGCTCAAAACTTGCTCTTAGCGCAAAATATCTTCTAAAGTTCGTTTGCACGCCTTATTCTGCTGTTATTCATGTGATTGAAACTTTTTAAAGACACTCTAGAGCGTTGCTTGCAAAGATTTTAGGAAGTGCTTTCATAATAGTACTATCTTCATCATCAATCCCAAGGTTAGTGTCATTATGACCTATCTTTTTGACAATAATGTCATCTAAATCGTCTTGAAAGTGTAAGTGTAGGCAGTGAAAATTCTCACTTTTGACAAATTTCTTTTTCTTTTTTTTTATAAAAAGATATTTTTTTCATGCATAAACTCTATTTTTGTTAGGGTTATCAGCCAAAAATATGATTTTTAGCACATGCTTATGTAATTTTTTCAGAAAAAATTTTTCTTAGTTTCGTAATAGAAAATAGTGAATTTTGTATGTAAAATTAATTCAGAACGAGTTTTTGTTTCCTTGATATGGAAAATTTCCTATAGGGGGCTTTCTTAATCGGGGGTTTAAGTGTATATATATATAAAATAATAGAGTTCAAAAGCCTTGTCTGAAGGGATTATGTAATTGGTATAGCTTTCTCAGACTTGAATAGTATTAATGAATGAATGAAATGTGCACTGCTTCTATGAGGGCTCACCAGTTCAATCTCTAATATGATTGAAATAGATGATGTGATCTAGCTTTATTAATCGCTGTTAAGGCATTTCAATGATTTGCCTGAAAGGTTGATGTCAATATATATAAATAGAATCAATTAGCTAGGCTCGTCCGGCCAGCTCCGTTACAAACCCTTTTTTTTTTTTTTTTTTTTTTTTTTTTTTTTTTTTTTTTTTTTTTTTTTTTTTTTTTTTTTTTTTTTTTTTTTTTTTTTTTTTTTTTTTTTTTTTTTGTTTTAGCTTGGAAGTAAACTGGGTCATGCTCAAACATTTTGATGGAAATATGACACTCAAACTTTTAAATTTGTGCAAGCAACGATATTTTTTAGATGTGCTAAATGAGCATTTTTGTAAAAAAAAAAAAAAAAAAAGATTTTGTATAATTTGTTTTGTTCTCTTTAGTTTATTCACTTAATTTCTAGATACAAGAACCATAAAGAGGTATTCTATTCATCTGTTCTTTAAAATCTTGATTGATATTTATGTCTACCTATAACTAATTGTATAGCAGTGGTTTAATAATTAAGTAAATGAAAAAAAAAAAAAAAAAAAAAAAAAAAAAAAAAAAAAAAAAAAAAAAAAAAAAAAAAAAAAAAAAATTGAATAAATGATGAATGAGAAAAAGAACTTATAGTGTATATCCAAAACATTGAGAATTATGTAAATGAATCCCAGCGTAACAGCAGAGAAGGTCGGAATTTTTTAATTTCCCTGAACCCTGTGACGCTATTAGCATAAAAGAATTATTTTTCAGTTGTATATACAAGGAGTTGAATTAGCTCAAATATGTGTTCGGTTTATGTGATATGTATCAAGAAACGTAAATTAATCGCAAGAGAAATTGAAATGTAATTTTTATTATTATTAATGATAGTCTAATTAATAAAGTTAAAATTAAGACAAGAAGAATACGTCGAGCTTCAAAATAAGGCTGCAGTCAATCTCAAGATCCAAGAGACGGGTACGTAGTTGAAAGCCAATATTTCAATCAGTACTTCCACTAGGCGCATGACAAAATACTGCCGAAAGCAGGGGACCGGACTGGAACAAAATTGTTGAAAAGTTTTGTTTGCTCCACGCAAATATTAATGATCATAAATAATGAGTCTCAGGTCTTAACGGACGAGGGCATCGCGTGTCTTGCCAAAAGCTGCACTGCGGGTCCTAGGATAGAGCACCCGTGGCCCTGGTACTGATGCTAAGCTATAGCTTAGTATTTTTTTCTGTTTCTGGCAATTTGCTTGCAGTAGCATCTCCACAGTATCCGGTTGTTTGGAGTGCGTTATAGGGAGAGTACAGAACAAACAGAAACCCCGCCGAACGAAGTAGTTCTACACAGTTGACATTACACTAGTTACGCCTCTGCAAAAACTTAGCCGCGGGCAAGCGTAATAGTTTTACACCTCTGTCCGTGTTCAATACCTGCTCGAAAATCATTTTCAGATTCACACACTAATACTGAGTCGCCTTGGGCATGCCCGCGTTTACAGCCCACTGTTCATGTTTTGTGCGTCGTTGCAGCGGAGTTAGACAAACCGAAAGAAGCAAATCAAAGCATGTGTGATTGATCAGTAGGTGCAAGCACCAGATACACTAGCAGAAGCAGAAACTTTGTGTATGTTTTGCCGCTGAGTCGCTGGAATAGATACCACTACTGTAAGAAAATAAATACGCAAGTTAGTATACTGCATGGCCAGTGCACTCGGTTAAAAGGCCCAGTAACCGTCCTGCGGCGTGGCGAGTCGAGCGCAAAGAAGGAAGTGGCGAGTTCCCGTCTTCATACATCCCTATAATCTGCAGTTGATCGTAAAAATCTTGTATTATGCATTTTGCATTTTGACTTTTTTCAATATTAGTTTTTTGATTTTGCTTTTCGTTTCTAGGGCTTTTGTTTTGCGTTTACAAGGAAATAACAGCTATGACCTACGCTTTATATATTCCAGGTAATTAAAAAAAAAGTATAGATAATTATATAATGTATAGCACTAAGTTCATATCACTTGCTAATACGAGAGAATAAAATTAACTTGCTTGCTATATTGAAATGAATTACGATGCCAGCACCCGGCAATGAATAATTAAATTAACTATTTAGGCTCTTATCTATCTGTTTAATCTGTTTTTTTTTTCTTGTTTACTTAGCTTATTTAAGCTTCTTTTCAGATTTGATTGTATAAAAGCTAGTTTTAATGTAAGATCTTGAGAATCATGTATGAATGTGCAAGAGGATGAAAAGTGAGCTGCAAGACCGCATTCCCAGATCAGACTTCTTCGCCAAATGTGCATCCTCACCAATACTTTGTGAGCTGGCATAACTTCCATGTTTTATAACAAACTATAGCATATGATGAATCTCTGTTTGTGCCAGGCGCATTAGAATTCCCCCTACCTTATCATACGAAAAAATGTTTGTACAACGCCTGGCCAAAAAGCAAAAACCGTTAACAGAACCAGCAGCAGTCTATCAAAATGATCGACTCTAGTCCTGCTACTTACCACAATGCTGGGTGGAACCTAGGGGTTACAACATAGTACGATGGTTTTCCGGGTACCGTAAAAAACCTGGCATCAGACTCAGGAGGACCCTAAAACTGTGAAGAGGGAAACACTTTTCATGGCCTTCCTAAATAAAACTATGGGCGGACACGCCTCCCTTTTTATATAATTTCTACTTTCCTTAGGTCTCCAACCTGACACAAAATGATGCTAATCTATCTAAAACATATATATGTTTAACATGAATCTATTGAGGTGCCGAAGAGCGAGGGTACCCTTGTTTCTTTTAAATTTTTTTTTTTTTTTTTTTCATTTCTTTGAAAAAAAGAAAGTATGCTAATTTTTCCCTATTTACTTTTTTTTTTTTTTTTTTTTTTTTTTTTTTTTTTTTTTTTTTTTTTTCACTTTGATTGCATTTTCTGCCTGTACGCTAATTTTTTTCTAGGTGATAATTCTTTCGGCTATAACCCGTATGTGGCTTTAGCCCTACTTGAGCAAAGTTTGTTGCAGCAGTCTATAAAAGTAACCTGAAATCTTACAAAAGTGCTAGGATGATAATTAAAGAAAGAAAGTATTTTGAAATTTTGAACACAGTTAAGACTTGGATTGAGGGAGCTGGACTTTTGTATGTGGACGTGGTGAGGCTAATCACAGTTGCGCCTTACAAATTCCCAAGGAAAAAAGTACACTCAACTGTCCTTAACTACTATTGGCTAAAATTCACTTTTGGCCTGCATGAACAATAGGATTTTTGACAGACATCGGTTAATTGAACAAGGCGTTTCTCAGTGAATTTTTTTTTTCATTTAAATTTGCTTTTTTCCTTGTCGTCTATTTTAGTTCGGCTTTAATTCATTCACACATTGTATACCTTGATATACGCACTTTTGCAGAATGTCGGCTTTTCTACTCTTTCAAGGCCCTCGAACACATAAATAGTTCCTGGCTCGCCCGCGTCCCTTTTTCCCCTTCCTCTGCAGGCACCTTGTCGCCAGAGTTTTTTGGTTTTAATAATTGTCCCTGTCTGCTGCACATTTTCCCTTTTTTTTTTTTTCGGCGTAGGCTTTTTCTTTATTTCATTTTTTTATTCATTTAATTAATCAATTATTTATTTATTCATCTATTTTATTTATTTGTTATTTTCTTAGATTCAATTTCATTTCGTTAACTGTTAATTGTATCCCCAGATCAACTCTATTTCTCGCTACATCCACTGCCACTATAAACATTCCATAGTTAGCATGAATCCACAACATCATCAACCAAACTCATCCAAATATATGCCATATCAGCAGCAACTGCCGCCGTCAGGTCCACTACCTCTCATGCCCATGACTAGTATCAATCACATTTTCCACTCAGGCGATTTCCAGTTCTCACTCGAAGTCGTGCAGCAGCCAATAAGGGCCCGAATGTGCGGGTTTGGTGACAAGGACCGGCGCCAGATCACACCACCGCCGTGTGCCCGGCTGCGGATATTCAATAAACACACGGGCCAAGAGTACACAGACGTCAGCGCAATTGATACAAGCTTTTACACAGTGCTAGTGGAGCTGTGGTCGGCAGACGGCACCACGAATCTTTCACTCGTCAATCCGACAGGAGAAAATAGCCATCAGTATCAACAACCGCATCAGTATCACCCGCAGCAGGCTGGCGAGACCTCCTACACAAGAAATTTAATTGGGTCACTGGCGGCGACAGCGTTCAAGTTACACGACCTTTCCGATACACTCGGAATCTGGTTCATTTTGCAAGATCTCAGCATGCGCACAGAGGGCGAGTATCGCTTAAAACTGTCGTTTGTAAATCTTGCAGACACCATGAGAAACAATAACATACATACAAATAGTATTTATGGCAATAATAATATGCATCATTTTCCAAATAACCCCGGCTATCCACATTATCAGCTAGCACCTCCTCATTATTCCCAGCATTTCCAGGGTGCCGGCGTTGATACCAACAAGGCCCCAATCATCTGCTCAACATTTTCCGAGCCTTTTCGCTCTTACTCTGCAAAAAAGTTTCCAGGCGTTATTGACAGCACTGATCTGTCCAAATGTTTTGCAACTCAGGGGATCAAAATTTTAATTCGACGCGAGAAAAAGCATAAACAGAAACACTAGCTTTTACGATATTAGCAACAAAATCAACGACATAAACCATGTATCACCATCAAAAATTACATCTCCTTTACATTTTCAGTGCTGCTGATGACGCTTTTGGTGCTATGAAAGTTTTCCAATATACATGTGTCAGCATCAAACAAACATAGAAAGAACGTCAGTTCATTGTATTAATATCTAGAACAATCCAACCTAGATCAATATAATTTCAAGCTACCGAAAAAACAAAAAAATAATAAAAAAAAACCCCACAGCAGGGTTAAAATAGTAAACGTAAAAAGAATACATGATCATAATAAAATCAAAACATTTTATTCACTAGATGTTGTACACATCCTGTTAAATATCCTATATACAAAAACGAGTGACTCAAAATCCGGCCAGTGCGGCAAAAAGATGGGAAGTGGTTGCGCCTGTTACTCCATGCGGTGAACGTTGGTAGTGTCCCAGCCCTTCTGGCCAAGCAGTCCAGCAACAGGGCCACGTCCAGAAAGATCGCGCTTGCCAGAAACGTAGTCAACGTAGCCGGGTGGGCCACATACAACGGCAAGGGAGGCCGGGCGTTGTGGCTGCTTTGCCCACGCCGCGGCCTGTTCCAGAACGCTCCGGTATTTTAAGGACGCCTTGGCAGTAGCAGGTTCCGGTGTGGAGCTCTTTGTCTCGCTCGTAGAATCGGCCTGCTTTGTAGCCTCAAAGTCTATAATTTCGTGTTTAGCTTCTTGTGGTGTAGAGGATTGCGCTGCTTCTCCACTGCGTTCTTTGCGAATCTGCTCCATCATCTGTGCCAGCTTCTTCTCCTCTTCGAGCTCCTTAGACAACTTTTCGTTGCTGTATCCTAAATACTGCATGGGACCGGGCGCAGGAATATCTTTAGCAGTGAGGAAGCTGTTTTCATCATCAATGTGATAGTGGAACTTGGCGCGGCCAGTTTTTTCAAGGAAAAGTAAGAAGCGCTTGAATGGGATCTCGTTGCGGTTGGCAACACTGTAGTGAACGTCAACATGGCCTCGGGGCGGATTCTTGGAAAAAAGACTCTGCAGAATTGGAGCAATGCCAGTACCACCAGCAAAGAAAACAATGCTCTCTGGCTCAGGCACGTTGAAGGCTTCCGGGACACCCTCGGTCTCAACGCTCATACGACTAGGTAAGTCCTCCATGGTTTCGCGCATGGGGGCAGTCTTGTCAATGGGCGAGTATGGGAAACGGTGGCCAACAAACGGACCACGGAGTTCAACAATGGAACCGACGGGCATGCGGTGGAGCCAGCGCGAGACCTCGCCGTCGTTGTATTTCTTGACAAGCAGCACCATCCGGCCCTCGTCCTCCTCCTTACCACCGAGCAGGCGCAGCAGTGACTTGCCATCGAGGCCCTGCATGTAATACATTGGGAGCGGTGTGTAGCGTCTAACAACTTGAATCTCTGGCTGCTTAACTTCGACAGACCACAGTTTCTTGCCATTCCAAAGAGCATTGTCCTTACTCTTGAGCATTGTTCTAAATTGTTCGTAGTTTGGTGACAGTTCAATAAGCTGCAAATCTTCGGTAATATCTTCTTTATAGGTAATCTTAAAGGGCGTGAATTTTTCAGGCTCGAGCAGCTTCTCGCTCGAGGTCTTCTCGCCGGAAAGGAAGTACTTGTAGGCGTACATGGCCCAGGCGATACCAAGCACAGCAGCAAGGGCTGGGATGTGGCGCTTCCACGGCTTACTCTCAGCAGGAACAAATTTGGGCTTTTTCGGAGGAGGCGGGTATTCATAAGACACACGCTCGTACGAGAGCTTGGGAACGTAGCCCTTGGTGTCGGGACCAACCAGCGGTGCGGTTGAAGAAGACTCGGACGGCACAAGATCATCAGCACTGCTCTTTGGCTTGCTGCTGTTAAATAAAACAGTCCGAGTTGAAAATAGCTGTCTGTTCGACAGAGCACCGGATCGCTGCAGCTGTCTGGACTGAAGTCGCAGCATAAACATGGTGTTGATGTCGTTTAATGTTCTAAAGATTAAGAAGCACAAAGTAAGGGAGAAGTTTTTTTTTTTCCTAACTTTTTTTCATTCGTTCGAAATTTCACAAACAGCCTTACAAACAACCGACCACCTTTAGTAAAACCCGGAAGCGCCAGCACCGCGACCGTTGCGCATAAAAGAACCGGACACAACAATGAACCTTTCTTTACTGGATCCATTTGCACTTGCTCAAGAGTATCCTGAGTCGCAGTCTATTACGGTTCGTAAGTTTCAATTCTTCCAGATTTGATAAACCGACTTTCTCTCTATCTATCTGTAGTCAACTGACACCTCTAGGATATGGACACTCCGGGTGTATAAAGTTCAATCCCACAGGCGACTACCTTGCATCAGGTCTGCAGGATGGCTCGATTGCAATTTTTGACGTTGATACGAATGGTGTGCTTCTTGTACTAGGTGGTGGCCACTCGCGGTCGATTCAGTCGCTCAGCTGGTCGCACGATAGCCGATATCTGCTCTCGGGCTCACAGGACTGGAAGTGCATCGTCTGGGACCTCACGACAGCGGGACAAAAGAAACGGGTATTTAACTTTGAGACCCCGGTATGGATGGCGATGTTCCAGCCCTTTACAAGCGACAAATTCGTTGTGTCGCTGTTTGAGGACTACTCGCGGTATATTGACATGTCAACCCCCGGCTACGATGGGAGCAAGTATCGACAAGTGAAGCTGGGAAGCGATCCGGAAAATGGAAAATCTGAGTACGCGCTATCGTGCACATTCAACCGAACGGGCGAATATATCATTCTTGGCACGTCGAAAGGAAACCTGCATGTTGTGCGAACGGGGCATAGCGAAGTGCTAAGCTCGACTCGGATATCATCAGCGAACATTAAAAACATGGCAATTTCGGCTAACGGTAAGTGTCTTGTACTGAATTCTTCAGATCGAGTAGTCCGGTTTGTGACGATACCGGAAATTCTGTTTGGCAAGCACCAAGAGTATAGCGACGAGCATGGAACGACCAACGGCTACAAAAACAATAAAGAGATGGAGAAAGACAAGGAGAATGGCCAGCAAGTGAACGGCGGAGATGGTACGAACAATAATGAAGTTAGCGAAGATGGTGATGTTAGTGCGGATAAAGACGACAAAAGCGACATAGAGAACGGCGCTGACAAGAAGGGCTACGCTGAGAAGAGCGGCGATGACAATGAGAGTGACGAGGCAGACGACGATCTTTGGAAGTTTGAAGTTGAACATAAATTTCAGGACGTGGTCAACAAGCTGCAATGGAACGCAGTTGCCATTTCGCCCAACACGGAGTACGTCTTAGCGTCGACGTACGAGGCAGCGCACGACATATACATGTGGGAAACATCAATGGGATCGCTGGTTAAAATCTACGAGGGTCCAAAGGAAGAGCTTGTGGACGTTGAGTGGCACCCAACGCGGTCAGTCATCGCAGCCACGGGGCTGGACTCCGGGCGAATTTATGTGTGGACATCAATCACGCCGCAGCGCTGGAGCGCGCTGGCGCCAGATTTCATCGAGGTTGAGCAAAACGTTGACTACCAAGAGCGCGAGGACGAGTTTGATGTTGAGGACGAAAATGAGCAGAACCAGCGACTTCTCGAGGACGAGGATCAGGAGGTTGATATTGTGAGCGGCGACCCAGTCAAGAATGTGTTTAGTATCCCAGTGAGTCTTGATCTTGACGAAGACGAGGACGACTTTTCAAGCGACTGAGCGTGGGCCCGGGAGGGTCGTCGTGTCTGCGGTCATTTTTACAAATCTATAATAATTTATTCCATAATAATATCTAAACCCAAAATATATAAAGTATTAAACAGACCAGACATGAGTAACACAATCGTCACCGGCGGTTATCAGAACCTCGCCGTTCTTTGTAGAGGCCCATGCGACAGAGTTGATTTCGTAAACGCCGTGCGCATTCCCAATGGTTTTTACGACCTTCCAGGTGCCCTCAGGAACACCCTCAGCACGATTTTCTTCGTAGACGGCAACTAGGCCGTCGGCACCAACAGATGCAATGCGTCCGCTGGCAGCGGACCACGCCACGGCGTAGATTGTGCGGTTGTGGGCCTTTGGCAGCGTGGCCTGCATTGACCATTCTTCAGATAACGGATCGCCGCGGAAGGTCGAAGGGATTCCATTGCCAGAAGAGCCGCCGGCAGAGCTAGTCTTTTTCCAGACGATAACGGCAAGGTCATCTGAGCACGAGACAAGACGGTTTACCTTGGCGTCCGTTGGCTCGAATTCGACGCACCAGACAGTGCTCGTGTGGCCCTCAAGACTAGCGACGCAGACCCACTCGTCGTCATCTTCACGGAAAACTTTGACAGTGTCGTCGTAGGAGGCGCTTGCAAAGCAATCTTCATGATTGTGCCAGGTAACATGCTTGACATCCTCACTGTGGTCCTGCAGAAACATTAGGCACTCAAACTCCTCGTTGCTGTCGTCGGTCTCCCACACCCACACGGACTTGTCACGCGAGCAAGTCGTCAGGTAATATCCCGAAGGCGCCCATGCAACGCCCTTGACTTCATTTTCGTGTCCTTCAATCTGCGCAAGGAATGACCATTCTTCTCCATCTTCTTTGCCCCAGATGCTGACGGTTGCGTCGAACGAGCCCATGGCGAGAGCAGGGTAGCCAGTGTCGCCACTTGGCGTAGGCTTCCAAGCAACAGAGCGAATGCTGCGCTTGTGGCTATCCTCAAGGACAGCGAGCAGTGGGAACGTAGTCGAGGCTCCATTGTCCGCGGTAGTTGCGGGCTCAAGCGAGTAGATGCGCACAGTTTTGTCACCAGAGCAAGTGGCCAGTAGCGGAAGCTTGGGATGCACGGCAATGTCCCAAACGCGCTCGCTATGTCCCTTCAGAGATGCAAGAGGATTTGTCATGATGTTGGAATATAGTATATCTGTTGTAATGTGTGCGGGCGGGTATCCGATGATTTGAGATAACGGAGTAAGGTTTAGTTCAGGTTGGATCAGATAGAGGTTTTGAGCATTGGCAAAAACTACCCAATGTGCTGATTAATTTCTGGCTGACTTTGCTCTCAATCTGTTACCCACTTGCTCCGACCAGAACTGATACTGCCAAAATGACAACACCGCCGCCTCTCCCCCCTCTTCCACAGCAGCAGCAACTGCAGCAACTGCAATTCCAGCAGCTACAAGAACAGCAGCAACAGCAGCCGCAGCAGTCGGGTGCGTCACTGCCTCCTCCCACCCCCACGCCACTCAGCGTGCCCGAGCTCCCGGCCGACCTTGTCAGCAAGCCCGCGCACGTTTTGGAAGACTTTTTGACCCGGCCCAAAGCGATTCATGGGCTCATCCATACCCTTTCTCCTGAAATTCAAGCAAAGCATGCAGTGCAATTGCAAGCTACGGCAGCTATCACTCAAACCCGTGCCCCGGCCCTAGTCGACCGACTTGAACGAGAGCTGCCACCCCTGCGCGAGGCGGCAGCGCAGGCGCTTGCTGCGGCCAAGGGCCGCGAGGCTGAGTGGGCTAGCGTGGAAACTGACATGTATAAAGCGCTGCAGCGCTTCAGTATGCCGGCGTTGCAGGCGCGTATGGACATGGCAGTGGCCGAAGCGGAACAAATCTGCGATGGACTAGGAAGCAGCTTCCTTGAGGCTCCTCACAGTTCCACAGCCGGCGGCGCTGCTACCAGTCTCCAGGCGGATGACGCTGAGGTTTCCGCGTTTGTGAAGCAGTACCGGCGAGAACGCAAGACCTACTACATGCGCAAGGAGATCCAGGAGCGCTGGAAAGAGGAGCGCGTCGGTCGGGCATTTTGAGAGAACTCTCAGCAATAATAATAATGATGATGACTTTTTCTTTCTTTATACAAACATATAGACACACCTGTAGCCCTCCTGGGGCCTCCAATTATGAATATTAACTTGAGTTACCATAACCGTTGCGTAATCTCCTTATCTTCCTCCTTGTAGCGTAGCACGGACCGTTTGAACCGCAGCCCAACGTCGTCGCTCTTGGCGGCCTCAAAAAAAAGCCGCCCGGTGCGGTTTTCGCGCCGATGGTTGATGTGCACGTTGGGCCCAGGACCCAACAGTGTGGCCGACCCGCGGATCACAATCTGTTGGTCTGAGCTGTCCCAGTCCCATTTGTGGGCGCCGGCATCTTCAATATCTTTTGACGCAGAGATCGGGTCGCGCGGGCCCATGGGCCTGCCTACTGCTGTTGAGTCCGCCGGTCCCGCTCCTCTGCCCATCTCACCCTGTGTGTTCAGTCGCACAACGTCGGCGCCATTGCTCGCACCGCTGTCGTTGCTCCACCAGCTGCCCAGCACAGATCTCGCAATAAGCCGATATGTAAGGCCGTGCCGCGAGTCGTTTACAATCTGCAGGCACACGAGCGACGGGCCGGGGGCACGAACCGTCAGCTCAGTGGTGTCGATGGAAACTGCGCAAGGCACGCCTAACAGGCTACCAACGGTTTCGTCTACTGCCACGCGCGCTGTCAGCTGCCGCGTGATCGATGCCCTCAAGTCCCGTAGTTCGTCCTCATCCAGCTCGTTCCGCAACAACCCACGAACGTTCGCTAGATGCACGTAGAGCGGCAAAGTGATGGCGCGATCCTTGTTGTTGATAAGAAAGTAAAACATTACAGCGCCGCCAATGGCAACCGACGTCCCTACGAGCGCAAGAATCTTGCCCATCGATGCCGGTTGCCGGCCCGACTGGACGACAAAGGGCGCGCCAGACCCGGGGCTGAATTGCATAGTATGGCGGTTAATGGCGCGCTCCGAGGCCGTGGAGAAAGACCGTGCAGTGCTCCGAATGCAATTGAACGGTCTGAATACGTGTGTTCGCAGCATGGTTGTCTTATGATCTAAAGAGAGAATGTTGCTTAGCGAAGGTTGGGTTTGGTTTTCAAAACCAATTGCTTTTGAGATAAAGATTTGTGAATTAGGCAAAAATAAAAATAAACATTTTACATAGGCATATATAACTGTGGTGGTTTTATGACACAAGCACCTGGTGCGACTTCCACATCTGTCGCATCTGCTCACGCTTCTTTTCCATCTCCTTCCATCCCTTTTCGTCATCGTCATCGTCTTCCTCCTCACTGGCCGGTGCGGACATCGGGTTGTCAACGCTGTGGCTAGAGGAATTGGAGAACGACTTCATAGATGGTGCAGTGTTAAATCTGGAGATTGGTCGCTGATGAGAATTCATTACATCAAAGCTGCTCCAGTTACTGCTACGAGGAAACCCGCCACTCATGGTGGGCGTGAAATTCAACGTAGGGGTCGAGTTGTTGCTGGCCATTTGCGTCAGAATCTGATTCTGCATACTCATCATTTGTTGGATTTGAGCATGGATCGCGGTCTGGCTTTGGTTGTTGTTGCCAATAATCATATCACCATCAGTCTCTTTAGATCGACCTGCCAATGAATTTATAAGGGGCTTGCGCTTGAGCTTAGCGCTTTCTTCTTTTGCAATCTCGCCCACAAGGCCACGGTTCATGGGCACGCTGGCATTGAAGCCAGGAAGATTGATACAAGACTGGTTTCGCATAGCCAGATACCCTTCCTCAACAGCAGGAGTAGTGGGGCCAGTAGAGGGGGTGGAGTGTAGAGAATCAATGTCGTCAGACGATTTGTTACGTTTGGGATAAGCGAGCTCAGGAGCGTCTTTTTCAAGAAGATTAGATTGAGACGCAGTGCGTGGGCGGCGCGGAAAGCCATGGGCCTTGAGAATACCCAGAGGAACATCATCTTCCTCAGATTCGTCATCATCACGTTCGACAGGAAGCCTTGACTTGGACTTGAGCAGGCCGATCTGTGAGCCAGTGAGCTTGACCATCTTCTGACGGTAAACAGACAGATGTGCATCTTGACGCATACGCATTCTCATGCCCTGATGTCTGTTTTCCTCTTTTTCCAACCCATTTCTGGGAGCATACTCATCGTCGTCGCTGTCTTCGTCATCTTCGTCATCTTCATCTTCACGATGCTCGTCAGCGGCTTTAGATTTATCAGAGTCGATTTTCTCTTTCTTTTCCAAAAGATATTTATCGTACTGGCTCTTTGTCATGACGATATTGGATGGGGTTGCAACGCCTGTAGTTCTAAACCGCGAACCCATATTACTAATAGCAGGTCTCAAGTTAGGAACAAAGGCCAGTGGCTCGGTATCATTGCTGTTGTTGTTCAGCATATAGGTGGTGGAGCCAGGATCAAGATTGTTGGTTTTGACGGTAGATTGAGGAATGTTGTTGCTGGCCTGTGCCTTGTAAGTAGGACCATTATTAATTTCAGAAAAGTGGGGTAAAACCTTTGAGTTGGTAAATGATAAAGAAAAGTCCTGTGGCTCTTGCTCTTCAGGCTTTACTGTTGAGGGGACAGGCAATTCTGGCTCCACCGCAGCAGACGCTATTTGATTCTGGCGCTTGGTGAAAATGCTTCTGACTTTAGAAGAAAAACTTGCATGCGGTTGAAGCTTTGACTTTTGTATGCTAGATGGAGACGACGCAGCAGTATTGGTAAATTTACTAGTTTGCTGCGAAGCAGGTGTAATAGGCTCCGGGGAGGGATTAACAGACTCTTTAAAGGACTCGGCTTGACCATTAGCAGGAGGCACAATAAACAAGGGCGATTCAAGCTTGGGGTTGTTGCTAGGGTTGAGAGAGTTTGTAATCTTGTCTAAGTCGTAAAATTCGTAAGTATGAAGGTCGTTCTGATCAGCATTCTCTGGTTTGCTTGAAACTTTTGGTTCAGACGCCTTATCTTCAGTGAGGCCGGTGTGTGCGGCAGGTTGCTTCATGTCCAACGAAATGCCTAGACCAGATGTGGGTTGAGATCCTGGTGTGTTTTCGCGCGAGAAAAGATCGGTGAGATCCTCATAGTGAGCAGGAACTTCGAGCGGCGGCAGCTCTGGGATGATAGGTGGTAGTGACTGCTGCTGTGATGAGACAGATTTGGTGGAAGCGGACGTGAGCTTGCGAGAAAGTTTACTTTTGAGGGAATGTGATGAAGACTTTGATTTAAGTTCATGGCGAGTGCCCGGAAAAATCTTGTGAGAGGTCTTGCTAGAGATGGACCCCACGCGCGAAGCCGCTGAGTTGAAAGCGGACACAGACGCAACAGGGCTGGAATTCACCAAATCGTCACGAAAGTTACTAGATGGTGAAGCGATGGAACTGTAGGCATGAACAGACTCGGCAGTAGAAAATTGAGTAAAAACTGCGGGCCTAGGGGGGGTCATGTCAGATTTGAACGAAGTAGGCGTATGAAAAGCAGGTGTGAATGACGGAGTAGCCGGGAGGTTAGGCGTTGAGTTGGGCGATGACGATACCGAGGAATGGGACGATTGCTTCTGAAAAATTGACAAGGGCATTGTGGGTTATTATAAATTAAAAATTAAGGTATGTTGGTGCAAGGAAACAATTAAAACAAAAAAAAAAAAGAATTGAAAACAAGGAATATTCAATCGATGAGTGTGTGGTGATAAGTTTTCAGCATAAAAACTTTTTGGAGAGGTGATCTTTGTTTGAACTTGTGAAGAGTAATTTTCAATTGAGTTCTGTCTAAATTGAATTTGGGTTGAGCTTAGTTTTTAATTTTTGTGACTTCTCTTTTATATTGCTTATTGTAATTAGAGAATACAAAGATTGGGCTCAGCTGGACTGTGCTTACTATCTGGCGATGACAGAGATGAGAGGTTTAGAGACCAACCGAAAAAAAGATATTAAATGAAGGCAGCACCTGAACAAAGAGAATTACCGTTTTGTTTGTTGAAACTGACTAGTGGAAGCTTGTTAGGAGGAGAAAAGATTCAACTTAGGCCGGTTCTAAGCTTTCTGACAAAGGGCAGAAAAGTGTAGGATTGCGTAGACGTTGAAGAGATATGATGAGAGCAAAAAAAAAAAAAAAAAAAAAAGAATCAAGAAAAGAAGAAAGGAAGTTTGAAAAAAAAAACATACCTGGGAAGGACGTTCATTTATATGTTTTGTGGACCACAACATAGCTACTACTATAGTTACAGGCTCTTTGGCGTATGGAACCAGAAAAAAAAAAACGCAAAAAAAAAAAAAATTTTTTTTTCTTCCCATCCGAACAATTGGATTGTTTTTGGGCATCATATTCAGTATTTTTTTTTTTTTTTTGCAGGGAAGCTGGAAGAGTGGCCAGGCTTCGCATTCTTTACTTCCTAACTTGTCTTTGCGTCGTCGTTTTCATTCGGTTCTTTTTTTCTCTCTCAGAGTTCTCTGCGCTTTTCAGACGCTACAAAGTTTCAGGGGTAGAGAGCAGCTAAAAAAAAAGAAATGTGATATCGTAAAAAATAGAAGCACTGCAAACCTTATTTCGGCCATTAGGCTCCACAGTTTTGAGACTATCGTCACCACAGGCTTTGTCCCACTTTAATCCAATGGCAAGCATCACCACCATCACCAATGCTGTATAAACATATAAACACCTATATTATTTTGTCCTTGGTTTGCGAAAAGAAGAGAAAAAAAAACAAATCATCAGTCGAGGCGGCTCTCCGTGAAGAAATTGTAGAATCTAACACTGTTTATGGTACCGTATCGCCTGGTATTGCCATGTACATGCTGCAAGTATAATCAAGGCAGACCTGTAAAACATATTCCATTGCTTAGTGCATCGTCAGCACGTAGCTGGTGGCGAGCTTTGAAGCTTAACTATAGTTGAATTCTTGGATGTGATGGCTGGACGACATACCTATGCCTTGCACTACGTCTTCTCCCTTTGCATTCATGGGCCGCCCGTTCGACAAGACGACGACTTTGGCGACGGAATGCAACAGTAGTTGCCGACAATGATGGCGAGGCAACAACTCTCGATCCTATAACCTGAACGTTGCTATGCTTTCAACATCAGTAAATTGCACGGTAGCTACATGTTAGGGGCCTACATACAACACACCAAGTTTTTAGAACACCGAATCGCGGCACGTTGGTGTGCAGTTTCACCTTAAGCATGTTGGGCCCATCGGCTGGAATCGCAATTCATCCAGGGTGTTACGATGAAATACGTATCATTCACTGGGTCCTGGCTACAGGTGGTGGTGGCCAGAGAGGAATAAACCTAGTCTATACACACGCTTTAGGGACCCATTACTGCGTGATTCTCTCTATCGGATTTGCGCCCTAGGATCCATCAGAATAAAACTACTCCGTAAGCCCAGTCTGCAGCCAACAATCCCAATTTCTCACAAATTCAGTTGAAAACGGGTGGAAATAGCAGATCCAACTGTTTGGGGTGGTAAAAACTAATGTTCTGATCGCCGCCGGGTCCCTCAAAGTGTCTGAGTGATAATAGTCCAGCCTTTCCATGGGCTCAGATAAGGCTTTTAAAAAGCACATGGTTTTTCCTCTCAAAATGGAACCTTTTTCGACCGATCGGGAAGAACATCACAGGTACTCTGTCTGTGCATGCCTATGGTCATGCATTGCTAATTGTCAGCAACTCCTCCCATATTAAAAATGCTGCAACAAGCCTAACTTGAAAAATTCCATTAAGTTTCAACCCCCCCTCCCCGGGGACTCTCTGCGACTACAGATTTACAATGTTATATTCACCAGCCTTTTGAAAGGTGCAAAGTGTCACCAAAAACATTTTTTTTTTGTTTTCATCTGTTTTCTTTTTTTTTTTCGGAATCTCAAATGCGATGAGAGCAAAAAGTACACACACACGCCGAGCAAGAAACTTATCCCGCTTAAAATCCAACCTTTCGGGCGCCAAGTCGGCAAGCCTGGGCCTGTTTTGGCCACATCTAGGGCATACTAGGGTCGTGATAGCAAGGTTTCATTCTCGTTGATGTCAAACTACCTTGGCAAATCTTAAGACAGTACTAAACACACATTAGCTCCTTAATAGGTTTGGAGGCCTTCTGATGTTTAGCGCTTTGTCTTAAGAAGCAGCCAGTTGACAGTCTTGACTCTCTGGCTCCAGTAGTCAATCAAACGCGCCCTATAATCATTAAAAAAAAAATCTACTGATTGGTTTGCACAAAATGGTTGAGTGGTCTCCAGGATTTCACCTTTCCTTCTTACCCATTTCTATTCGAAACCATACCATACTTAAAGTGAGCTTGAGATACGACGGGTTGCGGAATAATGACTCTGCCATCGGGCTAGTAGAACAATAATCTCTCAAATTAGCAACAATAGTAATGGGAAAACCCAATGGTGTTGTCCGCTAGGACTACTTACGACCTTAATTAATGTATATACATCCTCCACAAGCAAGCACTGGCTATTCGATGACCAGCTAGAACCATTTGGATTGAGCAGCTTTTCAAGTGTAGAAAGTTTGCAGAGTGACGGCTTTTTTTCTTCAAGAGGCATAATGTATGGTGAGTGCAGTGCGTTGATGTTGCGTACGCATTGTGAAGTTAAATCCATTGCTAGCTGCAACAATGGTTGTGCAACCATGATGGTGTCTGGTCAGCATTCAGATGTCCCCGCCTATAATGCTTTAGAGCTTTATGCTTTCTACGTTTCCCTTGGCGTAACAATAACAAAGGCATTGACGTGAGGTGGTGTCAAAGTCTATAACGGCGGAGGCTACTGCGGCTAACTGGCCTAACTAGATTGGCAGGTCGCCTGAAAGTTTTGTTAGACTAGCTCGAGCATGATAGATTTATCTTTAGCCCGACTTTTTGGCACATCATCATTGACTTGTTAAACAAAAATTAAAAATAGTCGGGATTGATGAGCAATTCTCATATTCGTTGTCTGATTTTTTCCTGGTGGTCAGCATACAATGGGTAATCAGCATGACAAAGTCAATGGGAAACAGACTGGAGCCCGTCTTTGAATCAGGAGGGTCCCTATCGTATAACTTCTATTGATAACTGGCTCGCTCAAGGTCAAATTCAAATCAGTCGATTAAGCCTTGTAGTATGTCTATCTTGCTATTGAAGGCACTCTGCAACAGATGTGCCAGCTTCGAGTTCTTATAGAAAGTCCAATGGCTATATTTAGCAAAGCAACAGACTGGTTGTACATGGAAACATGACGAGAAACGTGTAAAGAGAAGCTAGTTCTATAACGTAAGTTTTTGATACTTTAATGTTATAGGTATATTATGTTGCAGTGCTGCTTTTACTCTTTGGTAGATTTCATTGTTCTGCACAGATAGCAATATTTTTGCCTTTTTTTGCCTTTTTTTTTTTTCTCTTCGTTGGCACCAATGATT
The DNA here is from genome assembly GCA_030558065.1 of Geotrichum phurueaensis. Lineage (NCBI taxonomy): Eukaryota > Fungi > Ascomycota > Dipodascomycetes > Dipodascales > Dipodascaceae > Geotrichum > Geotrichum phurueaensis. The sequence goes on from JAJMRT010000079.1 coordinate 52,864, forward strand.
CTCGAAAATCCTGCATCTTCTCCCGCACCGGTAGCAAAATCTTCTTGTACATTCTTAAAATGCAGTTGCTAAACGGGGGCTAGGTTAATGCACGCTGTCTGCTGGAGTTGCTGCAGCCGCTACTGCCGCTGCTGTCTCAGATTAAATCAGATTCAGGTTCTGGTTGGCTCACATATCAGATTTTTGTCTTTGGGTTCCTCTTATTCTACTCGCGAAAAAATCACTTGTTTTTTGCGTCCTGCGACTCTACTTATTTATATTATCAAGTCTGTTATATATATATTTTACGTGAAGGGGTAATAGATGGTCGTCCTGACAATGAAAGCTTTGATAGGCAAACAGAGGCAAGTTGAAACCATCTGTTTTTTTTTTTTTTTTTTTTTTTTTTTTTTAATTGCTACATCGTAACCAGGGAACTCTAGCCACTTCTCAATGGTCCTACCACTAGGCAGTATGTATTCTCACTCTAAAGCTTGATACAAATGGCAGGATCCCATAAGTGGACACCCAGTGGCCGCTATCACGTCAGCCTGTCTCTGTCATTTCACCAGCTCCACTAGCCGCTCCACGATTCTGATACCAATGTTGTCTAGTACAAGAAGATGTCATGTTTGAGATCTGAGGAGTTTAGTAATTATATAAATCTGGTCTTTCCAAAGGTTTAGGGGAAATCAAGGAATAAAAGTATTATTTTTTTCTCTACTAGTACCTATAGGTCTACTTGCACATCACGGCTCCTCTTCGCGGGTTTGCACGTTACCCAAAACACAGTCATGACGGAAGACACTCTAAAAGAATTATAGAGTGAAAAGTAAATAAATAAAGGTAGTAATTTTTTTTTTTTAGTTTATGCATTGATCATAGTTGTCGTTGAATATTTCAGGGTCTCTTTGCCGAATATAGATTGTCCTATTGTGACACTCCTTTTTTTTTCGACTAGACACTGTACTTGCAGCTCTCCCCGCAAGCAGCAATCTTCAGGGATATGCAATCAAATAATTTTATATATGTTGCTTGCTCAGAAAAGAAAAAAAAAGATCCTCTGGTAGCTTTTCCGTGTCGATTGAAATGAACCTGACCATCATGTTCAAGAGAAGAAACAAAACTTGTCTATGTGATTGTAAGTTCCTTAGTCACACTATAAAGGCTTTCTGTTTGCATAGCGTGAGTTTGTTAGCTGTAATGGTAATGACGTCACGTTAACATTAGCCCAAATTAGCGTCTGATTTTCAGCGTTTGAAAAAAAAAAAAAAAAAAAGTTCCGATGGATTACCGTTTGAAACCGACATGATCAAGCAATATTCAGAAGCAGTTAGTGTTATATTCATAATCATTTGTATACATATGGCCTAGAAACAATTACACTTGAACTTTTTTTCATTATCATTACCGGTGCTGACCCTGAAAATTCTGGTGAACTTGTATTTAAGTCACAGTCTGACCAAACAAAAAAAATATCATCACTTCGTCCAAGTAGTAAAACAAAGCTCAATTGGTTGTTTGGTCAAGACAAAGTAGTAAAGATAGTAGCCAATGGTTGTTGATGAAATGTGATGAAGTCCAAAAAGCAAGTAAATGGGCATTAGATGCAAAAGAAAGGTATGTATATGTTTGATAATTTGTCTATGCCCGAGTCCCAAGCCAGATCTTCCGCTACTCAAAAACATTAAGTGATATTAGCTAGTCTGTAGTACTACCAAGCATCTAATTTCTTTTGTGTGCCTTGCTTTGACAGCGAATGGCATTTGTAAATTTGTTTAGCCTTGCTGATGACTCCCAAAATAAAGGGTGTTGTTGGTTACTCATTGCAATTGTAACCATACTCTCCAAGATACTCACAACGAAAGAGACATTTAGAAACAAATGTTTAGAACTTTGTGATAAACTAGCTTGGCTACAAAAAGTGCAAGTCTGTGTCAAATTTCTAAAAGCAGTTTTTTTTCTTCAACACTTGCTGGTCAGGTAGAATCAACTACCTTCATATATTGTGACAAAGTAAAGAAGTATAGTATATTTTCTTGAGAAAAGAAAACTTTATCCACTGCAACCGATAGCTTCGAGTGTCTCACTTGTCTAAAAGCCGTGGTACCTGAACAGAGCGCCTGATGTGTCTCAGTTTTTGTCCTGGATGGTTTAAGACTATGTCACCAAGATTTCCCCTTATTACTGGAGTTCCACAACATTGAGACAGATGCCGCACACTCCAGGTAGTTCTAGATCAAGATTACCCGTAATGTTTTCCCATGATTTAACATATATAAGGGGTCAAATAGACGGATAAACATTTACTTGAAGACAAACTGGTCTATTTACGAGTTGAAATCATAAATTATTTTGATATTCTACGGCTGGCCCACGTTCCCCTGAAGCGCAATAAACAATCGGCATACACGCCAGTTTTGCTTTTGTAGCAATAGGCTGCAATTTATTTTATAGCGTATGTATTCTAATGTCACTATTTTTTTTCACAGTTGTAGGTACATGGGAATTGTGGAACGGGTTCTGGCTAATCTATCTATCTAATCTGTTTTCATTCTTGCTTACTTTATATCCAATCTACTGGGGCTCCCAATAGGTTCGCGGGTCCGCGACGTTATGGAAGCAACTTCTATTATATAAGCATTATGTAAAATGTTATGTAAAGGTTCTCGAGTTAAAATATATGATTTGTTCTGGCAATTTCACTCGAGTATATGGCCTCCCATGCTTACATGCATTAGATGCTCTTCAAGGCGAGACTTTTCTTCTCAATCACTTTCACTCGCACTGGCATTTGAAGCGCGAAAATAACATGCAGCTACTTATTGAGCCTCGCCAGAGTATTGAGCCAATTCGGGCTCGAAGCTCACTCCCAAGGTCGAGCACTCAGCGGGAGCTGAGCCAGTTTGAAGTGGTTGAGGCTCAGGCAGCACGGCTACGCCGGGCTCCAAGCAAGTGTACAAAGTGCGGTGTCATTGGTCATACAAGTGCCTCAAAGACATGCCCTTTGCAGTACTCAGATGTATTGTAGTTAGCCCGGGTAGTAAAAGACAGAGACAGTCAGTTTTTTTTTTTTTTTTGACATTCTTTTAACTCGGAAACCTTTACATAACGTTTTACACAATGATTATATAATAAAGAATGCTCACGTAACGTCGCGGACCCGCGAACCTATTGGGAGCCTCTACTGGTACCATGATTTAAAGCTTTTTTAGTAAAAGGTTAACTTATATATATATATTTTGAAAAGTTTGACAAAAATTTCTAGTTTACATACATGACATCCTGGATCATTTTGCCAGGGGTATATATATATATA